>PVIW01015637.1:0-19133 GCA_004026585.1 Noctilio leporinus | reverse complement strand
TGCTGGAAACAGCCTAAGTGCCCATCGGTGGATGATTGGATCAAAAAACTTTGGTACATTTACACAATGGAATTCTATATGGCAGAAAGAAAGAAGGAACTTGTACCCTTTGCAACAACATGGATGGAACTGGAGAATATTATGCTTAGTGAAATAAGCCAGTCAGTGAAGGACAGGTATCATATGTTCTCATCCATTATGGGACAATAATGAGCAAAACTAACAACAAGCAAAACAGAACCAAGTGTATGAATACAAGGAATAGGCCTGCAGTGGTCAGGGGGAAAGGGGTTGTGGGGAGGGGGGAGGCAGAGGCAAAGAAGGGGAGCAGCTTAGACAAGAACCTAGTAAAAAGGAACCATGGACATGGACAACAGGTGGGATTGACTTTGGGGGAAAGGGTGGGTAGGAGGGGGAACAGAGGGGAATAAAAAAGGGATGGATGTAATACAACAACTATAAAATTAAAAAAAAAAAAGAAAAAAAAAGAAAAATTGAATTAGTATTAGATACTTTCTTTTGGAATGAAACTGCTAAACAACAGTCAAAACAAAATTTTTTTAAAAGTTAAAAAACTGCTCAATTTATAATTATAGGAGTGTTTGACCCTTAAACCTCCTCAAATCAATATTAGAATGGTCTAGAAAAAAATATATAATTAGTTAATTGTAATTCAGGAGAGTTCAGGAAATCTCTAATTCTAAAGAGTACGATCATATTTGTTATTATTATTTAATCTGTGAGATAGAATGAACAAAAGTCCCCAAGACAATATGTATAAGTTCAAGAAATTGTTGTTGGAAATTATTAAGAAAAACTATTTCCCAAATGAGGTCATTTTATGAACATAAATTTCTCTACACCAATATTTGATATACATTATTTTAAAAAACTTTCCTACTAAGGGTATTAAGGTCAGTTTTCTTGAGTAATTAACTCCAAAATACAGTTATAGTTTCTGCCCAAAGAAAGCTTCACACAAATTATTTCTCAGGGAAACAGTATACCAAATTAGTAATATTAACAAAGGAACTATTGTTAGTTTTGTTTTAGAATATGCTGAAAAGATACTCTTCATATTTACTCATTATAAAGTATACCTTGTCAATTAATTTATGGTTTATTTCTGTCTCACATTTTACAATAATATTTTCTGTAAGAAACATTTGATTTTTTCCTTTTTTAAAACAATTTCATTTGTGTGACAGAAACAAACAACTCTATTATTTAAATATTTACTGTATATTTATATTTCTCTATACTTTTATATTGAGTACTAAAATGAATATAATTATTTAGTATTCTAGCATCAAAAAGTATATATATAGTAAGTGTGAAATATTTTATTTTATAAAACAAGGTCTTAAAAGGCCACTTACCACAGTTATCATATCAGATTCCATTTCATTGTTGAGATTAGTCTACAAGAGAAGAAAATAGAATTGTTGCTATAAAATTTGCAATATCTTTAGTCAAAACTGCAGAGTAAGTATGAAATAATAATATTAGTGTGTTTCAAATAATCTATTCATTTCTAAGTTGTAGAAAGGAATCCTTTGGAAATAAAGGAAATAACACCAAAAAAATAAATAAATAAAATGTCCATACTACCCAAAGCAATCTATAGATTCAATGCAATCCCAATTAAAATACCAATGACATACTTCACAGAGACAGAAAAAATACTTCAAAACTTTATATGGAGCCAAAAACACCCATGAATAGCATCAGCAATCTTGAGAAAGAAGAACAACGTAGGAGGAATAACAATACTGGACATCAAACTATACTACAATGCTACTGTCATCAAAACTGTCTGATCCTGGCATAAGAATAGACATATAGATCAATGGAACAGAATAGAGAGCCCAGAAATAAATACAGGACTCTATGGTCTACTAATATTCAACAAAGGGAGAAGGAACATAAAATGGACTAAAAAGTCTCTTCAACAAGTGGTGTTGAGAAAACTGGACAGCAACATGCAAAAAAATAAAAGTAGACCCCCAACTTAGACTATATACCAGAATCAACTCAAGATGGATAAAGGATTTAAACATAAGCAGTGCCATCATAAAGGTACTGGAGAATAATATAGGCAGTAAAATTTTAGATGTACTACACTGGAATATGTTTGCTGATACTTCAACAAGGGCAAAGGAAATAAAAGAACAAATCAACAAATGGGACTATATCAAATTGAAAAGTTCTGTTCAGTTAAAGAAAACACCAGCAATATTCAAAGGGAACCAGCTATATGGGAAAACATATTTGCCAATGATACCTCAGATAGGGGTTTGATCTCTAAAATATATGAAGAACTAATGCAACTTAACACCAGGGAGACAGACAGCCCAATTAAAAAATGGGCAAAGGACCTGAACAGACACTTCTCTAAGGAAGACAAAGGGCTGAAAGGCATATGAAAGAATGCGCAACATTACTAGTCATCAAAGAGATGCATATTAAAATCACAATAAGATACCACCTCACACCCATCAGAATGGCAATCATCAACAAAGCAAAAAACAACAAATGTTGGTGAGGATGTGGGGCAAAGGGAACTCTGGTGCACTGTTGGTGGGAATGCAGACCACTGCTGCCACTATGGAAAACAGTATGGAGTTTCCTTAAAAAATTAAAAATGGAACTGCCTTTTGATCCAGCAATTCCACTACTAGGACTATACCCGAAGAACCCTGAAACACCAATTCATAAGAACCTATGTACCCCTATGTTCATAGCAACGTTACTTACAATAGCCAAGTGTTGGAAACAGCCTAAGTGCCAGTGGATGACTGGATCAAAAAACTTTGGTACATTTACACAATGGAATACTACACAGCAGAAAGAAAGAAGGAACTCCTAACCTTAGCAACAACATTGATGGAATTGGAAAAGTATTATACTTAGTGAAATATGCCAGTCAGTGAAAGACAAATACCATATAATTTCACTCATTACAGAACAATAGTGAACAAAACAAATAAACAAGCAAAATAGAACCAGATACATGAATAGAATGAACAAACCTTTAGTGGGTAGGGTGAGGGGGCAAGGGGGAGGGGGAGGCAAAGAAGCAGAGCTGTTTAGTCAAGGAACTAGCATGGAAGCACCATGGACATGGACAACAGGTGGGATTGACTTTGGGGAGGAGTGGGAGGGTGGGGAAGGGGAGAGAGGGGAGTAAAAAGGATATGGATGTAATACAACAACAATAAAATTAAATTTAAAAAATAACTGGTACCACAAAAATACAATAATTATTCATCAACAAACTGCATTACCTAAAAGAAATGAATGCATTCTTAGAAACACATAATCTACTAAGATTGAATCATGAAGAAATAGGAAATTTGAATAGGTCAATCACTAGTAAGGTGATTGAACCAGTAATCAAAAACCTCCCAAAAGACCAAATGGCTTCACTGGTGAATTCCAAACACTGAAGAGAAAGAGTCCCTCTCAAATGGGATTTGTCCATTATGTTAAACCAGGGTGGTTTAACATACAAGTCAATAAATGTGATATACCATATGAATATAATAAAGGATACAAATTAAATGATGTTCTCAATAGATGCAGAAAAAGCATTTGATAAAATTCAACACTTTTATAGTAAAATCTCTAAAAAATTGGGCTCATACCTTAAAATAATAAAGTCCATATATGACAAAACCTCTTCTAACATTATACTTAATGGTAAAAAGCTAAGTTTTCCCCCTAAATCAGGAAAAAGATAAGAATGCCCATTCTCACTAGTCCTATTCAACCCAGTACTGGAAGTTTTAGCCAGAGCAATTAGATGAGGGAAAAAATGCATTCAAATTAGAAAGTAGAAAGTAAAACTGCCTCTGTTTGCAGACGGTATGATCTTATACATAAAAAATTCTAAAGATTCCATGAGAAACTTGCAGATACAAAATCAACACATGGAAATCAGTTATGCTTCTATACGCTATCACTGGACTATCTTTAAAAGGGAAATTTAAAAATCCCATTTATAATAGCATCAAAAGCAAAACAAAATGGAGAATATACTTAAGCAAGGAGGTGAAAGGTCTGTACCTTGAAAACTATCAGACACTGACAAAAGAAATTTAAGAAAACAAATAAAAAGCTATCTCATGTTTGTAGATCAGAATTTATTGTTAAAATGTCTGTATTATCCAAAGCCATTTGCAGACTCAAAGCAATCCCTATCAAAATTCCAATGGCATTTTTTACACAGATAAAAAAAAAATACAATCCTAATATTTATATGGAACTATAAAAGATCTTGAATAGGCAAAGCAATCTTGAGAAAGAAGAACAAGGCTTAAGGCATCATACTTCCTGATTTCAAACCATATGACAAACCAATAGCAATGAAAACAAAATGGTACTGACATAAAAATAGACATAGAGCTGGCTGGTTTGGCTCAATGGATTAAGCACTGGCCTGACAACCAAACGATCTCCAGTTTGATTCCCAGTCAGGGCATATGCCTGAATTGCAAGTCAGGTCTCCAGGCAGGTCCCCAGCTGGAGGCATGTGAAAGGCAACCATATTGATGTTTCTCTCCCTCTCTTCCTCCCTCCCTTCCCCTCTCTCTAAAAAATAATTAAAAAAATAAAATATTAAAAAAAATAGACATATAGACCATGGAACAGAACAAAGAGCCTAGAAATAAACCTATGCCTATATGGTCATCTAATATTTGGCAAGAAGGTCAAGAATACTCAATGGGGAAAAGATAGTTTCTTCAATAATTGGTTCTGGAAAAATAATATTTACATACAAAAGAATGACATCAGAGCCCCATCTCACACCATTCACAAAATTTAACTCGAAATGGATTAGACTTAAGTGTTAGACCTGAAACTGAAAAACTCCAAGAACAGGAAAAGAGCTCCTTGTAATTGGCCTTGGCAACAACTTCTTTATAGGATATAAAAGCATAAGTAAGAAACAAAAAAATAAGCAAGATACCACCTCACACCTGTCAAAATGGCAATCATCAACAAATCAACAAACGACTAGTGTTGGTGAGGATGTGGGGCAAAGGGAACCCTGGTGCACTGTTGGTGGGAATGTAGGCTGGTGCAGCCACTGTGGAAAACAGTATGGAGTTTCCTCAAAAACCTAAAAATGGAACTGCCTTTTGATCCATCAATTCCACTATTAAGACTATACCTGAAGAACCTTGAAACACCAATTCATAAGAACCTATGTACCCCTATGTTCATAGCAGCATTATTTACAATAGCCAAGTGCTGGAAACAGCCTAAGTGCCCATCAGTGGATGATTGGATAAAAAAACTTTGGTACATTTACACAATGAAATACTATGCAGCAGAAGGAAAGAGGGAACTCCTACCCTTTGCAACAACATGAATGGAACTGGAGAGTATTATGCTTAGAGTAATAAGCCAGTCAGTGGAGGACAAATACCATATGATCTCACCTATTTCAGGACAATAATGAACAAAACAAACAACAAGCAAAACAGAACCAGACATATGAATACAGTGAATAGGCCTTCAGTGGGCAGGGGGAAAGGGGTTAGGGGGAGGGGGGAGGAAGAGGCAAAGAAGAGGAGCAGTTTAGACAGGAACCTAGTATGGAAGAACCATGGACATGGACAACATGTGGGATTGACTTTGAGGGGGAGTGGGTGGGTGGGGAAGGGGACAGAGGGGAGCAAAAAGGGGATGGATGTAATACAACAACAATAAAATTAAACTAAAAAACAAGTGGAACTACATCAAACTAAAAATGTCATGTACAGCAGAAAAAAGAACCAACAAAATGAAGAGGCAACCTACAGAATGGGAGAACATATTTGTCAATCTTATATCATATGAGAAGTTAATATTCAACTTCCAGTCAAGATGGCAGAGCAGGTAAACATTGTGCTTGTTTCCTCCCATGATCATATAAAAATTGCAACTAAACCACAGAAAAATCATTATTGAGAACCATGTGAGATGTAGCTGAGTAGAAGCCACATATGAACTAGTAGGAGGTTTGGAGATGCTGACTGGGCTGGTCCCACACCTACATGTGGCAGACAAAAATTGAGAGGGATATCTCAGCTGTGGTGGTCTCCCCTGAGGAATGAGGAGCCTACACCAGGACCCCTAGCCCATAGTTACAGTGCCAGGAAGACAAGTCCCCATAACTTTGGATGAAGAAAACCAGCAGGGATTGTAGTTGAGTGAGGTGAAGGCTTCTGGAGTCTTGGGCATTCCTCTTAAAGGGCTCACGTACATATTTCCTTACTGACAAACCCACTTGTTCTGAGCTCCAGTGCTCCACATGTTTCACTTGTTAAAAATATATTGCTGATCAGAACCCTGGATGGTGGCACAGTGGATAAGGTGCTGGCCTGCAAACCCAAAAGTCACTGGTTCGATTCCCAGCTAGGGCACATAACCAGGTTTCAAGCCAAATCTGTAGCTGGAGGCAGGTGAAAGGCAACCATACATTGATGTTTCTCACCCTCTCTGCCTCTCTCCCTTCCCTTCTATCTGAAAAGAATAATAATAATAATAATATATATCTATATCTATCTATTTATATGTGTACATACACACACACATATTGCTGATCAGAATCTAGGGACTCTGAGTTTGGAACTATTTTCTTTCCCCTCCATGGTTTATCTGATTACCTTGCTAGTCTTATATTATAGTAACTTTTGATACTATCCCAACATAGATGCTGGGCTAAAGATGTCTACATCCTTTGAAATTCTTAGCAGAACTTAAGCCCAAACCTTGCTCTGTTAAAACTATGCCAGGTCTACAGTATACATCAAGCCAACAGCTCTTGAGGGACAGATTGGACCATTATTGCTGGTATAGCATTATTTATGTATCAAATCAACACTTAACCATTTGGTTATCAAGGTGTTTGTATTAGTTGAAATCAGAATTTTAAACTTATTACAACATGACTTCCATTAGTCTCTTCTAAATAGGCCTATAATCAAAAGCATTGATTACTCGAGTAACCAAAGGAGACCTTTACAGAGAGGGCTCACTTATCTACTAACATGGTCTAATCCCAGGGAGAGGCACCAATGTGTGTAGATCATCTCCTCTGTTAGATACTGTACATATATATTTCCTACCCACAACTCAACAACAAATTGGCTTCTTCATTCCTACGTGAGGGATGAGGAAAATGACCTTGGGCATACCACTTAATAAAGCATCAATTTGTTTATATATAAAATGGTAGTAATGCTACTACCTACTTCATGGGTATGTTGTCAGGGTTAAATGTGGAACCTAACTACACAACAAGAGCTTAAGTTCTGTAAGGCCTTATTAGCATTATCCCTACTAATATGATCACTGTGTAAGAAAGACCCCAAAGTCTGTATTATTATTATTATTTTTTACTCTATTACATGACCACCAATAACAGGAGTCACAATTTTTTAGTTATTTACATGTAATCTCAGGGATAGCTCAAATGGACTATACACATTGACCTTTCCTATCTCCCAAGGTTAACTTTTTGTCAGAATCTCCTCTTCTCACCATAGCCCCCTCAAAAGAAGAAAACATTTATCAGGCAACTTGGGGGTGCTTTCCTAGTCTTAAGGTATCCTTTCTTTCAGAGTTTAAGAAAATCATGATTATTTTAGTCTGTTGTGCTTGGACTACAGGAAGATAAAGAATTTATTACAGTAAGGATTGTTCTGTAGCTATAGTTCCTGGACAAAAAACTGTTTACTGGCTGATGCCCTGCAACGTTAATACTATAAATTGCTCATTGCTTACTCTGCTCTTGGATGGCTTCTACCCAATATTTTCTGGTCCTTGATGATAATTACACAAAAGTACTATGTTTCTCTTTTTCCTCTACTTCCTTCTTCTTCTTTTAGTTCACAAGGTAATAGTAATCTTGAACACACACACACACATACACACACAAGTCAGAGATCACTCCCTTGCTCCCTCCTGCCCATTAGCTGGATTGGATGCCCATGCCCAGTTCCCTTCGTTTCTCTGATCACATCACTGCACTATATTACAATTACTTATGAACTTGACTGACACATAATTAGACAGCAAAGTTGTAAAGTATGGAGGCCCTGTTTGAGATAGTGGTTTTCTCATTGCCCAGAACATGATAGACAATAATTTATAAGCATGTTATTGAATAAATAAATGATGACCATGTGAAAAAAAATAAGAAAATAGGAGTGAAGACAGTGTGTTTGCACATGCTTGCCTAGTGGTATTGGAGAGAAGGGGGAAAGAATGGGGAGAGTTTTAAATAGAGTGAATAGTGGTCTCTGGAGATCAATTAAGCAGTAAGATGAGCTAGAATATGGTAGATATTAAGTATTCAGATCTGGTGACCTAGACAGTAGAGAATCATTTTTTCCTACTTAAAAAAAAATTGTGCCAAAAAATGTATTACTAAAAATTGGCATTTTAACTACTATAAAATAGTAATTTAGTGGCATTAGTTATATTCATAACATCATGCAACCACCATCGTTATTTGTTTCCAAAACTTCCTCATCGCTCCAAACAGAAACTCCTTGACTACTAAGCAATAACTCCCCATTCTTCTGCTTTCCTCAGCCCTTGGTCAACTCAAGTCTACTTTTGTTTCTATAAAGTCACCTGTTCTAGATATTTCATATCAGTGAAATCATAAAGTATTTGTCCCTCTCTGTCTGGATTTTTTCACAATGTTTTCAAGGTTTATCCACATTGCGGCATAAGAAACATTCTAAAGCAGAGGAGTAGATTGTGTAAAGACAGTGCTAGAATGTGCATGTTAGTAAAGTATGAACTTGTTTATTGTTAATACTTTTAGTGGCTAGAAACCTAAACATTCACAACTGTGTTACCAAATTTTGATCAGCATATAGGACTTACATATCCTAGGACTGAGAGCACACATGGTTTACAGCAAAACCTGTCAGATGGTGATACCTTTAACAATGGTTTACCCAAATGTGGGCTATAATTGCTAGGAGAAAAGAGAGGAACAGTGAGCATTAAGCTAAAGGACAAAGGAAGAGTGCCATAAACTGTGGATGCTTCTAGAGATGAGCATCATTATGCTGCTGTTGTGGTCATGCTGGTTTGTTTATAGCTCCTAGAACTTTTAATACTTTCTAGTGGCTTCCCAAAATGCTAGAATTGGAGCGTGTACTGTATAAAAGATTTGAAAACTAATAAACCTAGAGTCACAACATGCTCAAATTTAATTTCAAAAAGTGAACTTAAAATATCAGAGAGCAAGAGAAAGGGAATGAAACTTACTTTAAAGTAGGCAAGTGATTATGATCACCATTTCATTCAATGAGCTTTTACCCCAGAGTGAAGCTGGAAAATATGCATTTTTTTCTATGGAGTGATCTGTTGTACAGAAACGTGAATCTTGATTTTAAAAATATTCTCCAGCCCTAGCTGGTGGCACAGTGGATAAGGCACCAGCCTGTGAACCCAAAGGTCGCTGGTTTGATTCCCAGTCAGGGCACATAACCAGGTTGCAAGCCAGGTTTCCAGCCAGGTCCGTAGCTGGAGACAGGTGAAAGGCAACCATACATTGGTCTCTCTCTCTCTCTTCTCTCTAAAAAAAAAAAATAACTAAAATCTTAAAATAAAAATAAAAATAATTCTTTATATAAAGTGGTCATGAAAGATAAGCTACAAGGCTGTCCATCTGGGTCTCAAGTGAAGAAGTGTTCATGTATTCCAGTCAACTATGTTTGGCTTACTAAAATATTGTGTATTACTTTTCATGTAGCTCATTTCTAATGAATTTTCTGGTAGCATTTAATTAATTAATTAATTAATTAAGATATTTATCCTTACCTGAGGACATATTTTAAAATTGCTTTTAGAGAGAGAAAGAAAGGGAAAGAGAGAAACACTGAAGTGAGAGAGAATCATTGATTGGTTGCTTCCCATCTGTGCCTGGACCAGAGATTGTATGCACCCTAATTGGGGATCCAACCTGCAACCTATATGCCCTGACCAGGAATCAAACCCACAACCTTTTAGTTATGGGACAATGCTCCAACCAACTAAGCCATACTGGCCAGGGTTGGCAAAATTTTTTCACCACACACAATTTTTACCTTATGGGCTGCCTTTAGAACCTCCTCCAATTCTAGATTAGTCTTTATTATAGGATATGGTGGGGAAACTATAGCATCTTGAGATTTATTGGGGTGACAAGTAGCAGAATCTAAGTAGAGCTACCTCAAGCTTAAAAATAAGTGAAAAAAAAATAAAAAAAAGATAAGGCATCAGTTGAAGGTATTTCATAAGAATCTGCATTTGTACATGCAGTTATGAAAATTCAAAGGATGCCTTGTAGAAGATAGCAGATTTTCCTTTAATTTGTCTCAAGCTGTGCTGTGCATCTTGTTAAACATGCATCATTATTCAGCAGGTCTCAGATGAAGCCTGGCATTGTGTCTCATGTAACAAAATCCCAGGTGATGCTGATATTACTGGTCCTCTGACAGCTACTCTGCCTCTTTGACATTGCCTGGTTTCTGAAGCTTTCATTTCCCAATTCCAAATTCTTTATTTTAAGATTTTATTTACTTATTAATTTTACAGAGAGAGGAAGGGAGGGAGAAAGAGAGGGAAAGAAACATCAATGTGTGTTTGCCTCTCCCACACCCTCAGCTGGGGACCTGGTTCTGTAATTGAGGTATGTGCCATGAGTGGGAATCAAAAAGTGACCCTTTGGTTTTCAGGCCAACACTCAATCCACTGAGCCACATCAGCCAGGGCTCCAAATTTTAAGAATCAATGCAGAGGTGAAAATGGGATGAATGTAATACATTAAAACAAACAATCAATACAAATGCCTGAGCTTGGGTCAGACACCCACTCCTGGATTCATCAATTATACACAAATGGGTCAGATTATAGCAAAACCACCACCACCAGTATTATTTAACAAATGTTTTCTCTGAGCCTGTCACTGTACTGTATATTTTATACATGTTATCTCCTTTAATCTGCAAATCAACACCTTGAAGTGAGGGGAGAAAATGAGGGCTTAGAGATGCCTAGTGACCTTCCCAAGGTTAAACAGCTGGCTGGTGCAAGAGCCAGATCTTGAACCCAGACTGCCTGACTCCAGAGCCTGTGCTCTATAAACTTTAACATTTGATAGTGGAGAAAGTAATCCTTGTGATTATGAGGGAATAGTTCCTAGAGGAGTCACTGTCATCTGGGTAGCAGTGCCCTGGAAGTATTACTATACAGTATTACATTAGCATTTGTGAGTCAGTATAGAGGTGGAGACCAGTTAGGGTGCTGGAATTTTGTGGTTTCTCCAATAAATAATATGCCTCTTTTTACTCAAATTCAGAAAAAGGACACAGGTGTAATATGAAGATAAAAACATGTATAGTATTTGGTTGACTAAAAAGTTTTTTTTTTTTTCCCTATAAGACAGTTCTAGTAGTGCTTAGTTGTCTTTAACTTCATCTGAAACAATTTTAATAGATTGTATTTTGACAACTGTCATATCAGCATGCATTAAAAAAGAAAATTAGGGACTTCTGGCCAAGATGGAGGCATAGGTAGACATTCTTCATCTCCCGTCATAGCTTAGAAGACATACATCTACACAAAACTATTTAAAAAGTCAAAATATCCAGAAAATTAAACTGAAGGGGGATCCAACAAAGAAATAAACTTAACCGTGTTAAGTTTACCCCAGAGCTCTGGGGAGCTGACTGAATGCACCTTTTCTATAGGCAGGCACACTGAAAAAGAAGGAAGAGAGTTCCCTGATTGTAGTGGGGAAGAGGTGGGGAGAAGCCAGGTCTGGCTCAGTGGTTTTCATTCACCGCGCTGTGCTGCCTATTGGTTATCACCTGAGTACTTTAAATAAATAAATAAATAAGATTGCATTTACCCTCGGATATTCTGCTTTAGTTGGTCCATTTGTGAGTCAGTATAGACGTAGAGAGGCTAGGACATCATGATGTCTTTTCTAAAAGCTTCCTGGGTAGATATAATATACACAGATCTGCTATGAGAACATAAGGTGTAGGGAGTGACTATGCCTTCTTAACAGTTACTTCATTATTTTGGACAAAATAAGGTGAAATAAACAAATGAACAGAGCAAGGCTTCTTAGACTTGAATATACCTCAACACAGCTGAGGAACTTGAGTTGACTCTGACTCAGTAGATTTGGCCTGATCAATAGTCTGTTCTCAACAGCCAACATCCTGATCTGATTGAGGTATTTTTGCTGGGTAGAGATTTTTACAACTACGGCCTGTTAGTCTATACTTCTATTTTATTCTAACCTCAAAAACAATCCTTTGAATTTGGGTGATACTTCTTCTTCATTTGGTAGGTGTTATGGGTTGAATTGTGCCTCCCAAAAAAGATGTGTTGTAGTCCTAACCCCCATTACCTGTGAATATAACATTATTTGGAAAATACAAACAGATATAATCAAGTTTAGGTGGGTTAAATTAATATGACTGGTATCCTTAGGAAAAAGGGACACTTGGATGCAGCAACATGCACACAGGGAGAGTGCATAGGAAGAGTCAGAGAGCTGGGTGATGCTTTTATAGTTAAGGCATGCCAAAGATTGCCAGCCAACCTCCAGAAGCCAGGTGAGGGTAGGGAATGTTTCTCTTTCAAACTTCAAAAAAAAAAAAAAAAAAAAAAAGAAAAGCCAACACTGCCCACACCTTGAGGTCTGACTCCAGAACTGAGCCAAAATGATCTGTTGTTTAAGTCACATAACTTGTGATTCTTTCTTTATAGCAGCTCTAGCAAACCAATACAGTTGTATACTGTATACTTGGCAATTCCACGAGCGCTTGCTGGACAAGAAGTTAGTTTTAGATCCTATATGGAACACATTTAAATAAACATGGTCCCTAATTTCTAAGAGCTCATAGGTGGAGGGTAAGCATAAATTTGCATGTGTGCACACACATCCCAGTAATCCAGTAATCCGGTAATCCCAGTAATCCAGAAACTGGGGGATCATGTGAAGTGTTAGCACTCTGTGAAGAATCCATTTGTCTTAAAGGGATCTAGGGAAATTTCATGGGGTAGGTGGGTATGAATTAGAAATTGAAATGGTTGTCCAAATTTGTTGTGCAATTTCCTAAAAATCCATTGACATGTTTTAATGATTCACTCTTATATAATTAAAACCCCAATTCCTCAAACAGTATTTAAAGTCAGGCTAGCTTCTTAAAATTTACCCTTCTCCATCTGCATGCAGCAGCATTATTAGAAGAAACAATTGCTGATGATATATTTAATGTGTCTAGCTCCAAGGAACTAAAATTTGCTAATGTGTCAATGCTGGGTAGGCAAAAATGATTACCAGTATTCTTAAAGGCTGAATTTCATATGCACTTAATCATTTTCATTGCACTGTGAATGAAAGCAAATCTTTCAAATTCAGAATATTGTTCTGCGTAGGAAATAATTTATGTTGCCCAGACCTGGAGATCTCAAAAATAACACCTGCAAGATGTGCAACACAGAATACCTAAAGCATTTTCTTCAATTTATTTCAACTCAGGCTTATAATTTCTTACCCCAAAGTCTTTCAGGAATGGGCAAAAAGGGGCTTTGGTAAAGCCAGATGAAGCTCAAACTCTCCTGTTGCTTTTAAGCCCTAGACACTAAGTCAGTTTTCTATATATCTTTTTGGCCCTTATTACTCTATTGAAGCATTTTATTTCTGGTCTACATTTAGGACAGAAACAGCTGGCTTAATCCAGCAGATCCATTTCATTTAGAAAAAAATTGCAAGCTTTCTTGATTACATTGGTCACCACGGTGATGAGATAGGCAGGAGGACTGTTCCATAAAATAAAGAACATGTATATGACATGCACATATTAAAAATGATTTATTGTTTTTTCAACTTCAAGTTTAATTGAATACTCTTCACTTTTATTTGGTAAATTTGGCAACTCTAAACACAGTACAAATCTTAAATTACACCCTGCGGTAGAAAAATTATAGCTCATGTTATTCTGTGAATATGAAGTATGAACAGAAAGGGCAAGACATAAACTTTAGAATTATTCCAATATGGGGACAATTTCTGGCCCTATGCTTGATGATGTGGCTCTGGGGAGTGTTTCTGAGCAGTTCTTCAGTTTCCTTTCTCGAACCTGTAAAATGGGTATACATACATTTGCTTCCTCCAGTTGTTGGAATTGTGTCAGTATAGTGCAGTGCAGTGTTAAACCATACTGGAGTCTGAGGCAAAAGGATAAACCAATAATACTGATCCAGTCATTATTTAAATTTTTGATATTTTGTTCATCATGTATTTTATTTGCATAAGTTGTAATTTGTTTTTTAAAGGCTAGGTTCCCTGGGACCCCCTTACACTTTTTTCCCCCTTACATTTTCTACCTGAGTAAATAACTCATTCATTTCATCTCAATTCTAGCCTTGGTGCTCAATGAATATTAAATATTATTAATACTGCTTTAAACATTTTGCTAATATTTAATAGTAATTAAATATTATTAATAAAAATTCTCTTATAGCCCCCCATTTTTGCAGTGTCACATTAGAAATAATAATGACAACAAACATTTATAAGGGTTTGTTGTTTCCCAGGCATTGTACTAACCTCCTTAAGTGTATAGCTTTATTGAATTTTATAATTCTGAGAGATTGTTAAAATTATTATTTCTACTTTATAAAAAAGTGATATGTAAAAATATTTAAGCAACTTCCTCAAGAAGATACAGCTAATAAATCAAGATGTTGGGCATTGGAAATTAATTTGTTTTCCTGTAGAGTTCTTAAAACATTGCACTCCTAGTATTTCAATTCAGTATCAGACCTCCTGCCTGCAATAACCCAAGTAAGCCTCTAGGCAACATCATTGACCAATTTTGTAAATACCAGAACTCAAGGCCAGAGGAAAGCCCCTAGAAGAAAGGCTCTAGATTGAGCCAGGCCAGTCTCTCCTTAGATGGGGAGGATGTGGCTTGTACCTCCCTAACGCCAAGACCAAGATGGCCTCAAGCATCTATTATTGTTCCACATGTTCCAGGGCAGAGACCTGGCAAGTAGGGCTAGCAGGTATTCTTTATCTATAGGACATATTTTGTATTTATTGATTTTGTTTGGTGTCTTTTATTGATCCCCCCTCACCCCCAGGATGTCCTAAATGTCCTTATTTAGCTTTTAAAAAATTACAAAAATTGAAGCCCTGGCTGGTAGCACAGTGGATAAAACTCCAGCCTGCAAACCCAAAGGTCGCTGGTTTTGCTCCCCAGCCAGGGCATGTTACCAGGTTGCAAGCCACGTCTCCAGCCAGGTGTCCAGCCCCATCTTCAGCCAGGTCCGTGGCTGGAGGCAGGTGAAAGGCAACCATACATTGACGTTTCTCTCCCTCTCCTCTCTCTCTCTGGAAATAATAAAATCTTTTTTTTTTTTTAATTACAAAAATTAAATATTTGAGCTATTTTACAAATTTAACAGGGAAATCCTATATTTTCATTTGCTAAATCTGGCCACCCTTCTGGCTGTCTTGCTTGCATTTTTAGGCAGATGAGACAGACAGCAGACCTTGAGCCCGCAGCAGGGTCCAAGTCCAAGGTGAAGCAAGAGAGACAGCCAGAATGTTAATTTTGAGTAGGTGCCCATTCTCAGGCTCTTGCCAGTGCACCTTGCCTGAAATCTCTGCCTTGCAGGAGAGTTCTGGCTAAAAGGTCAGTATCATACCTTAATTGGCTTGACTCCTTGGGTTAAACCTTGGTGCAGCCTCCCTCCACAGTGGACTCAAGAACAGTTAACTTCATGCTTCACAAAACTTCTGCTTTATGCATTTGTGAATTGCAGTCTAGACCTGGTTCACTTCTAGATTTAGGCAAACTATTTCACCTCCCTGAGGTTTCCTTTGGGATTAAGATTGCAAGGTTGCTGTAAGGGTTAAATAAGAAAAAAAATATTCCAAGTGCCCAGACATTGTCAGAGACATAATTAGCCCTTAACAATAAGTTATTTCAATAGTGTTTTTAGTTCAGTGGTTAAACAAGGCAAATCCCCAGAACCCCAACTTTCTAGATCTCATTTAATACTCAAAATCGCTTATCAGTTTTTTTTCTCCAGGAAATAACTTATATTATGAAACATGTGTTGGGGACTAGATGGTTTGCTGAGCTGTTTATGTACATTATCTTGTTCAGCCCACAAAATACCTTTGTGCAATGTATACTGGAGAGGAACCTGAGGCCAGGGAGGTTAGAAAACTTAGACTAGTTCATACAACCAGCAAGTGGCAAGAAATCTGGGGTAAATTCTGAGCCTGGCCACCTGTCTTCAGATCAGGCTAACTTCAAAGCCTACACATTTAACCACTGCTTTAAAAGGGTGGTATGTCTGCCCAGACTCACACTGTCAGCTCCCATAAAGACTCCTTCCATGATAATTGAAGGGCTCAGGGGAATGCCCTTCCCAGTCTGGCTTGCTGGTATCCCTAATGAGAGTTTTCTGATTCTGGTTTCCCATTCTTTGATCATAAAGAATGGTTTTCCAAGAAAATTAAGTGTTTGTGTTGGGGTAGGGATGGGAAGCTGCCCTGCTAGTCTAATCTCAAATCAGGAGATTTTTGAGAGCATATTCCTCAAATGCCTTTGCTCTTTTCCTCCAACATTTTTGCAAAGGTAATTTCAGCCTGGTTGGCTGTTACCTGGCCCTTCATTAGGTATATCTATCTTCCAGCTCTGCTCTGATCAGAAGCATCTGAATTGTTAAATTCTGCAGCCAGAAAACCCAAGCCTGACTGCAGGCTGCATTTTCCCTGGTGACTTTCACCATGCCAATCTGATTAATCTGATCTCCCACCCACTCTGGACCCTACCTCCCTCTTCCTTCCTCCCCAGGCTGACACTTTTGTTTGCTTCTTCCCTTTCCTTCCCTTTTCATTTTCTTTGATTTGCTTTTAAGAGGTGCTTGGTGAGCAGTTGCTTTTTATATTGTCATGGTTAATAAAAAGCATAGGTTTGGAGTCAGACAGAAATAAGTTTGAATATTATTAGCTTTACAACTTACTGCAAGGTCTGTAAATGAGGCCATAGGAAATTTTGATCCTCTCTGTGTCCTTTTCTGGAAAAAGACCACATCTGGCACCGAGTTGTAGTAAGGATTAAATGAAGTGACTCATAATAGCACAACGTCCCATTGTTGGGATATGGTGGAGTTCAACAATGGTGCCCACCATTATTTTTTATTTCCTGTATTTCTTTACTCCTGGTATAATCGTTCTATTATAATTTTTAAAACTGGCTAAGCCTCTCCTAGCTCTAGGGCCTTGGTGAATGCCACATGCCATTCTCTCAGTGCTAAGAGAACTTCTTTTCCTTTTTGCTTAACTGCATCTTATACAAAACCTCTTTGAGTCTATGCTTAATCATCACCATCCAATGGTGTCCCATGTATCCCACCAATCTGAGGTATTACCAATATCCCCTTTCTTCTCTCACCATTCTTGCCTTTCAAAGCACTAATGGTCATTTTAAGTTATTCAAATTGTTTATTTTGTTTTTCCCTCACTGGGCTGTCAGCTTCAGGAAAGCATTCCATCTTCACTGCCTAGGAAGGACAGCCACTGACTGACACATAGTTGGTTCCAACTATCAGTGTATATGCTTTTTATTTATAATTTTTAAAAATTTAATTTTATTGTTGTTATATTACATCCATCCCCTTTTTGCTCCCCTCTGTCCCCTTCCCCACCCACCCACTCCTCCCCAAAGTCAATCCCAACTGTTGTCCATGTCCATGGTTCCTTCATACTCCGTTCTTATCTAAACCGCTCCCTTCCTTACCTCTTCCTCCCCCCTCCCCCCAATCCCCTTCCTCCTGTCCACTGAAGGCCTATTAACTTCTGTCTTGGTGTTGGTCTTTTTGGGTTGATCTTCACTGGGACCCTCTGTGCTTCCTGAACTGGATTCATGTTTTCACTCATCATGTTAGGGAAATTTTCTATCATGACTCTTTTGAACAGGTTTTCCATTCCTTGTTTCTCTTCTCCTTCTGGTATCCCTATGATACGGATGTTGTTACGTTTCATGTTGTCCTGCAGCTCTCTTAAACTCTCTTCAATCTTGTTCATCCTTTTTTCATTCTCTTGTACTTTCTTGGAGTATTTGTCTACATTGTCCTCCAACTTCCTGATCCGATCCTCTGCTTCCTCTAGCCTACTGTTGATTCCTTCTACTGTATTCTTCAATTCAGAAATTGTATCCTCCATTTCCTCCTGGCTCTTACTGATAGTTTCTATGTCCTTTTCCATGCTGTTGTA
Organism: Noctilio leporinus; assembly: GCA_004026585.1. Classification (NCBI taxonomy): domain Eukaryota; kingdom Metazoa; phylum Chordata; class Mammalia; order Chiroptera; family Noctilionidae; genus Noctilio; species Noctilio leporinus. Next base: position 826 of record PVIW01015637.1, on the reverse strand, counting down.
GCTCTCAGTAAGTTCTTTGTAATTTCCCTGGAGTTCTTTGTAGTTCTCCTGGAGTTGTTTATAGTTTTCTTTGAGGTGGCTGAGCTCATTGAGCTTCTCTATCATTATTTTGAATTTCTTGTCTGATATTTCAGGTGCCTCTGTTTCATTTGGTGGTCTTTCTGGGGATTCTTCCTTTCCTTTTGGTGATGGACTGATTCTTTTTTTCCCCATTTTAGGTGTCTGTTGTTACTTGCTTTTTATTTTTTTGTTTTTTCCTTGGATTAATCTGCCTTGCTTCCTTGCCTTAGTTGAGCACCCTTCTGTGTTAGGAGATTTGTGGAGTTCAATGTTGCAGTCTCCCAGATTTTCTCCACTTTTTGTTCTTGGTGTGGCCTTTATTTTGGCTGTCTGGTTGTATTCTGGACCTGTGGGCTTTTAACAGGAAAAAAGAAAAGAAAAGAAAAAGATAATAATAATAAGAAGAAAGGGTTTAGATGACTATTCACTCATAATAATCCCTGATTGGTCCAGGTGGAGCCAGGACCTGTGGGCTTATAGCACAGAGAAAAAAAAAAAATTAAAAATTGAAAAAAGGAAAAAATAACAAGAAAATGGAAACAGCCTAAGTGCCCATCAGTGGATGATTGGATCAAAAAACTTTGGTACATTTACACAATGGAATTCTATATAGCAGAAAGAAAGAAGGAACTTGTACCCTTTGCAACAACATGGATGGAACTGGAGAGTATTATGCTTAGTGAAATAAGCCAGTCAGTGAAGGACAAATATCATATGAGCTCACCCATTATGGGACAATAATGAGCAAAACTAACAACAAGCAAAA
>PVIW01015636.1:0-19136 GCA_004026585.1 Noctilio leporinus | reverse complement strand
CTTTCCTTGGGTTAACCTGCTTTGCTTCCTTGCCTTAGTTGAGCACCCTTCTGTGATAGGATATTTGTAGAGTTCAATGTTGCCATCTCCCAGATTTTCTCCACTTGCTGTTCTTGGTGTGTCCTTTATTTGTGCTGTCTGGTTGTATTCTGGGCCTGTGGGCTTTTAGCAGAAACAAAAACAAAAACAAAAAACAAAAAACAAAAACATACACAAAAAAAACAAAAACAAAATACCAAGCCAAACCAACCAAACAAACAAACAAAAACAAAACAAAACTAAACAAAACAAAAAAATTGCAAAAGGAAAAAAGAAATAAAAATGATAATAATAATAAGAAGAAAGGGTTTAGATGGCTGTTCACCCTTAATAATCCCTGACTGGTCCAGATGGAGCCTGGACCTGAGGGCTTTTAGCAGAGGAAAAGAAAGGAAAAAAAAAAAAAAAAGGGAGAAAGTCCCAAGAGAAAGAAAACTCAATATTAATAAAGAAAATGTTTAGGTTTCTGTTAACCATTTATGGTCTCTGTTGGTCCCGGTGGAGCTAGGACCAGTGGGTTTTATCAGGAAGAAAAGAAAGGAGAAAGAAAGAAAGAAAGAAAGAAAGAAAGAAAGAAAGAAAGAAAGAAAGAAAGAAAGAAAGAAAGAAAGAAGAGGAAGGAAGAAAAGAATAAAGAATGGGTTTAGAAAGGCTGGGGAAGAGAGGAATACTTAGATTGAGGACTGGGAATGTGTTATAGCCACAGAGTGAACAGACTTTAATTCGAGAGTAGGGGAGGGTCTTGGGTATTTAGGTGGATTGAGGTATAGGGGGGATTAAGAATATGTGAGGAGTAACTTTTGCAAAGGATATGTTGGGGCTTAATAGTTCATATTGCTCTCGGTATAATTCAGGTGTTTGAGATTGGCAGCAATCCCTTTCCTGATGCTGCCTCTTTTTCTTGGTCAGGACTTTACAGTCTATAGTCTATATTCTAGCCGGTCTTGGTATGTGGCAGGGCCTCTGATTGTCGCAGTAGGGCTGATTCTGAGTGTCCGCCCCCAGGCAGGCTGGGCCTTCAGCAGCCTGGCTGGTTGTTAGGGCTGCCGGTGTTCTGGAGCCCGCAGGGAGCCCCCTCCCACTCCTGGTGGAGGTTACGGCCCAGGACGCGCCCCCAGCACTTCTGCAGGGCAGCCCGCAATTTCGCTGGTCCCTGTGATGACTGGTCCCGCCCCCGCAGTTCCGGGAGGAGGCCGGGCCTGTCAGTCAACACTGTCCGGGGTCCGCCTACACTGTCCCGCCCTTCCGGGGTGGGCACCATGCCCCCAAGCCAATCAGCTCTCCTCGGAGTCCTTTACGCAGCCTCTGTGATGAGCCCCTCCCAGGCGTGTGCTGCGCGGCCTTTGTCTCCGGCAATGGCGGGTCTCCCGCCACCAGTTCCGGGCTCGCAGGCTCACCGCCCGGAGCTTCCCGAGGAGCCTGGGGACCTGTGTGGTTGCGCAGGGCTGGGCCTCCCCCCTCGCAGGGGCCCCCAGCTGCTGTCTCCCTAGTGGCCCAGCAGCTCCACTTTCGGCCCTCTCGCCACCCCGCCGGTGCACTTCCCGCTCCCCTACTCCGGCCCCCTACAGGACTCCTCTCCGCCTCCAGCCCCGCGCACGCACGGAGCCTCCTCTCCCTATTGCCGGAGTGAGTTTCTCACACAGTCCCTCCCCAGCAAGAGTTCAATTCCGGGTTCCCTACGGCTTTTGCACTCGCCGCCTGCACTTTTCTGTTGAGACTTCCAGTCTCCAGTGAGCCCAGGGGCCCAGTCAAATGCGCCCCTCTGGGCAGAGCCGCCCCTGCCCAGAGCCGACCTCGGCCCGCCGGCCGGTCGGTCGGGAACGCCTCACCTACTGTCCTGCTGGCCTCCTCTGCCTCTGGGCTCTGTTCCCCTGTGTCCAGATGCTCGTTCCAATCCCTAGGGTCCTGAAGCCGTCTCACGCTCCTTATCCTGTACTCTAGCTGCTTTGGTACTCGGGAACACCATCAGCACTGCTCTCTACTCTGTCGCCATCTTGGAGAGCTCCCCCTTGTGTTCTTGATCAGTGAGCCTCTCACCCTTGGTGACTGATCCTGGGACAACATGATCTCTGACGTTACCTGTTTTGATGTGGGTACCAGTTCTTGAGCATCTTCCAAATGACAACCAACATACTGGTTTGAATACAAGTTGCATGTTTAGATGGATGGGCAGACTCTTGTGTTGAAGGCCAGCATGCTGTGAATTATGGCAATATTGGTGGGAAAGTAACAGTGAATCAGCTCAGTTGGCTGAATCATAGGCTGTTTTCCTTTGCCAGCATAAACAGCCAAGCTGCTACCGTATGAGGGAAACAGGATTGTTGCCCAGTGCCCTGGCCACAGGTTGGGAAATGGTAGTGGAAACCTGGTCACTATAGAGATGACTATATGGAGCACAGGCCTAAGCCTACAGAACTCTCTGGGAAGATAAGGGGACCATTGAGTAAGACTTGTCAAATGCATCAAAAGAAACTCCCAGGTGATAGGGTCCAAGAAGAGGACTTCTTTGCAGTTCGTGAAGTGGCCACCAGGGGCTCTGAAGTGAAAGGGCACGGTGGTGGGTTTGCACAAGGCAGTGATGGGTGAAATGTCCATGTTTTCCTCTTGCAAAAACAAAAGTGCCAAGTGCCAGGGTTCACTGTGCAGTCTGCCAGCCACAGAGACCACAGCTGCCATGAAACTGATGCTGTTGGAAAACAGCCTGGACAAGTCACTATGAGGCAGATCAGGCCACATCCTGTCACCTACGGAGGCTGTGAATGAATCCTGACAGGAACAGTCATTTTCTCTGTCCTGCATATCAGAGACCACATGGCAGTTGTTGTTGCAAAGTCTATGAATGGAACTCAATGCAGACTCGGCACCATCATGGACAGCTGACCTACTTTCCTTCATGCCCAGGGAGGCACTTGTCTTCCCAGAGCACCTGTCAATGTACAGAAGGAACTCCATCAGATGGACACAATATGTCCATACCATCTTCATAGTCCTGGTTTGACAGGAATTGATATGAGATATTGAAATGTATTGTGTGCACATTACAAGATAAAGGTGTGAGGGCTGTTGTGCAGGAATCATGAGCCTGTGCTCACACTCATCACCAGGGGTCTAAGGACATTACCTCTGCACAGACTGTCACTGTTCTGGGAGTTGAGGAAGGAGGTGGCGGTAGGACCATAAATGTTTCCCCACATTATCTCATCTTCATTTTCCCTACTAAATGCTGTGGGCCTGGTCCTGCAGGGTTAGCAACAGGTTCCCCTAAGCAAGCAAGGCTCAATCAACTACATGTTTCAGTCTTTATGCCAGAGACCAATGGGACAGGCTGTGCCTTCACCCCACCTGGCAAAGGCAAAGGGATGCAGAAGAGTCCAAACAAGATGACTTAACAATAGTTTTGTTTGGAAACAACATAAAATGAAAGACTGTTATTTACAGATTAGAAAAATAAAAATGGGTGGAAATTCTTCATGTTGCACTGAAATATTAGCTCCGCATTCCCATGTTCCAGATGTCATCCTGATGATACCATAGGGAAGATGAACTCTGCCATCTTCTGCTCACACAGATCAAATTTCCATCTGCTCTTGGCTGCCTTGGAGCCTCATGTCATCAGGGCAAGGAAGGTGCTGCCATCAACCAGGGCTGTGGCATTGTCTCTGAGCTCTTCCTGAGTGGAAAACTGGGTAAAAGCTCAGTCCCATCATTGGGTGGGCTGTGTTGCCCTCCACTCCATGGAGGTCATTCCTGGGGATCTCTACATATGATGGGATGGTGCAGAAAGTGCCAAGCATAGAGCTGTGAGGCAGGCTTACCTCCCATTCACATCCACAGTGTCTCTGACTTCCAAGGTTCTGTGACCTGGCTTGTGTGACAATTGGTAGCAGAGGATAAAGAGGATTAGACCCACTGACAAGGGTGTGTGTTCCTGGACTTACAGCAATGAGCCAAAAACTATGCAATTCTGCCCGAAGCCCTTTTCCAGGACCTCCAGAAATCCATCTCATCACACACTTGTGCATTTTTAGATGAAGTTTAGGACTTTGTATGAGTTGGAAGAGTCATGTCAACACCCACAATCAAACAGATATGAGTGGCATTGCTGTAGGGATAAACACAGTTCAATGGAAGAGGGCACATGTGACCTTGGAGGAGACCTGTGTGTGCTAGGGCTGACACAGAAAGCAAGGACTGAGAAAAGCAAAACATTTATTTCCAGCCAATTTTACTTAGTTTCAGATTTGGAAGACTCATCTAAGAAAATATACAGAAAAAATACAAACTGTAAGAATGTAATTAAAAACTGTATTTTACAAAAAAAAAAAAAACTTGAAACAGAAATAGAAGATAAAAGAAATGTTTACTACACAACAGTGATAAGACTGCAAGAATTATAAAATGTGCCACATCAAGAATCAGGGTCTCTGAGCCTCCTTATAATTTAGAGGCAGGTGCTCATGTACAAAGAACATCATAAATCGGAGTTCATGGAGGATTGTTCTTTATATAATGTTCTAATTGTTTTTCCTTTCCTTCTTTATGTTTTAGCTCATTGATTTGATTCTTGGCTTCATACACACTATTAATTTTTTTGTAGATTGCTTAGTTCCATTAGAATATACTTTGCTTCTGACTGTATCTTTTATTAAGCTGTTGAAGTCCTCACTAAATTTCTTGAGCATCGTCATAACCATTGTTTTGAACTCTGCATGTGATAGATTGCTTATCTCCACTCTGTTTGGTTCTTTTTCTGGAGATGTGATTTGTTTCTTGCCTCCCCATTTTGACAGCCTCCCGGTGTTTGTTTCCACATGCATAGTGGGAATAGCTGCAATGATGCCCCATCTTGTAGCATTGCCTAATAAAGTAGGTTTCATGCAGAGTCCAGTGGCATAGCCTTCCCTTTCTCCCCAGCTCATTACTCAAGGTGCACTACTTGTGTGATTACAACCTCCTCATGGAGTTAAGCTTGGTTGCTGTTGGAGGTCAGTTGGAGGGATACCACAGAACTGTCAGCTGCAAGAACTGACTGTGACTACTGACCACAAACCTCCTCTCTCTGTGGAGAATCAGATATGCAGGGACAAATAATGGTGCTCTGATAGTTTTGTACCTGTCCACTGGTGGGAAGTCCCTAGGGTTTCCTGGGTATTGAAGACCAACGTCAGTTACCAATTGTATTCTTTCCAGGACCAACCTGCATGAGCTATAAAGCAATCTACAGATGGATGCCACTTGTGCTTGGTGTAGAGATTCTTGTTGGAGTCAATCTGTGAAACTTTGCTGGCTACTAACATTTTTGAATGATGGTTGATCTATAGTTTAGCTGTAATGTTGATGTGGTAGTGGGAGGAGACTAGCCATGCTTATGAATGCCTCCATCTTTGGAGCCCATTCTTGAAGTTGGTTTCTGCCATTGGCACTGGAGAATTCAAATCTTGCAGTGGCTTCTTTATCCTGTTCCTCTTTGGCATGGGGCCGGCACCTTCTGTCCTACCTTTAGATCCTCTCCCTGCTCCTGCTCATCCAGCTTCATCCCACCCTTATTCTCACAGGAAGGTCATGGGTGAGTTGGTGTGGCTGGCCCAGGATATTTCTCATACCTTGGACTGAGATTTATTCTGAGGCAGGGATGTGCCTGTATCTGGGCTGTGTACTTTTAGATGTTCCTGTACCTCTGTCATTGGAACTTTCCTGTAAATATTCTAGATTTACATGAACTGAATTTATACTAACTGCATACTACAGACCCCAAAATAAAACATTAGAGTGGGTGAGTCTTATTAGAGGGGAACTAAAATCACAGGACAAAATGTGCTGCATTTGTGAATGGCAGTTGCTCCATCTAAAGGGATGATTCAGAACATTGGCCATCTGAAGATGAACACTCCCCTGTATTGCTGTGTGAGAGTCTCAAAATAAAGTTATTGTGAGTCCAGGCACAAACTTTCTGTGTAAAGACAAAAGGGTTGAAGTTTAAGGGGTGCTCTGGACACTAGGGCCCAAGTGCAAAACAACTGAGTCACTGCAGAACAGGTTTTCTAGCCAGCCAGAGCCAATATTCTGGGATCCCAGTTTCTGTATCAGTGACTGCTTCAGATTCTGTGGAGACTCCTATCCAATATCCCCCAAGTTTTCCTACTCAGGGCTCATGGCTGTGAGGCCTCAGAATGGGGACATGTGGGCTATAGGTCAGAGACACCCACAACTTGCCAGATCACTGACAGTACACTGACTGAACAAAGGTCCTCTAGGTCTATCCCCCTAAAATTAATCCAGAGCCTTCTCACCACAATCTCTTCACATTCTCAGTGCTAGAACAAGAAACAACAAGGACAGCCCCTCTCCCATATTTTCATCAATTGCATTTACTTTTATTCTGTTATCAGAGATCATTCACCAGGAAGATTCTTTGTGAGGTCCCCGATGTGTGTGATTAATTTCAGCAGTGTAAGTGCAGTGGAATTAGGGTCATATGCAATGATATACTTATGGGACCTGCAAGTAGAGGAACCTGAAGATAGCAGAGTACCCAAAGGCCATGAGAGTTTCAGAGCTCAGAAGTGTTGACTGAGCCAGTGCATCTCGCACCTTCTAAGAAGGAGTTCCCAGATGACCTCACAAATGACCAAATGGGGGCTCCATTTGGAGTCACTGGATATTAGTAAGGGCAATTCTCTTTGTGCTGAGATCTCCCAACACATGAGGTTCCTGGGGGAATATTGAAGTAAGTGTTCAGTCTTTAATTATGGACTAGAGATGGGAGAGGTCCATGCTTAGTGAGTCCAGAGAGGACTGTGTCTGGCTGGATTTGGACAGGGGAGAAAGGGGCACAAAGAACATAAAAGCTCAAGGCTGCTATGTAGGATCAGGTGGAGAGGGACCTGTGTGGGGGCTTCCTCTGAGAACCTGGATCATCCTTTTCATTAAACGATCTAAAAGTAGTGTTAGACATAAAGTGATTTAAACAGCCTATTCTACCAGAACATTTACAAACACGGTCAATGGGGTATTTTAGGACTTATTTACATCTGACTTGTTATGATTAAATGCAAGAATGGTTTTGTTATGATCAGTTGGTGTAGCATTTTGCAAACACACATATCCAGAATAGGACCTTCAACCATTAAAGTCCAGAACCATTTCAGGTGGTCTGTGTATCACTCCAACTTGGTTCTTAATGAGGAGCATTCCCTGTGTAGGCTTGATCCTCAGTGGGAGGAGCTAGGTCTTCACAGAGCTCAGGGACCTTTCAGAACACATATCCTATAACACTGATTAGAACTTGGAGCCTCAGAAACCTTGGGAGCATGGTCTCTGTGTCTTCTCTGCTTTCAGGTGGGAACAAGTCTTTAGTTTTGAAACACTGTTCTTTATGAATATGCAATTAAGAAGAAATAGGCTAGGTTAAATGTGGGTCTGTCTGTGTCCTGAGAGCGTCACCCACAGTCACACCCTCTCCTACAGAAGTCCTAATGACACAGCCCCTCGCAATGGACTGGAGCTGGAGAGCCCTCTTCCTGGTGGCAGTGACTACAGGTAAGGGGCTCCCCAGTCCCTGGGTTGAGCAGGGAACTAGAGAAAGTCAAGAGGGCTTGTCACCCATTCCTGTCTCCTCTCCACAGGTGTCCATGCCCAGGTGCAGCTGGTGCAGTCTGGGGCTGATGTGAGGAAACCTGGGGCCTCAGTGAAGGTCTCCTGCAAGGCTTCTGGATACACTTTAACCAAATATGATATGTACTGGGAGCAACAGGTCCAAGGACAAGGGCTTGAGTGGATTGGGTATGTTAACCCTAACAATGGTTACACAGACTATGCACAGAAGTTTAAGAGTGGAGTCTCCATTACTGCAGATAAGTCCACCAGTACAGTGTTCTTGGAGCTGGGCAGCTTAAGTGCTGTGTATTACTGTGCGAGTGGCACAGTGAGGAAGCTTGAGACCAGGCACAGACCTCACTGCTGGAAGGGCTGTGACCAGGAGGGGGTGCTCACCATTTCTGAACTCAAGGACTATCCTGGGAGCAGGTGCAATGGAGGGTTTGAGCTTGATTCCTTTGAGGTTTCCTCTGCCTCTAATAGTTGCCCTAAGAGAAACTCAATGGTTCTTTGATAACCTTTCATTTTTCTGAGGGAAAAAAATATGTTGTAGCCCTGGCTGGTATGGTTTAGTGGATTGAGTGCTGGCCTGAAAACTTAAGGATTGACATTTTGATTTCCAGTCTGGGTAAAAGCCTGGGCTGTAGTCTAGGGCCCGAATTGGAGACAGAGGGGAGACAACAACACATTAATGTTTCTCCCCCTCCTCTCTCCCCCTCCTCCCTCTCTATAAATGAATAAATAAATAAATAAATAATTTTCTTAAATATATGGCTTTTAAATAAAGGTTTTATTTGTTATTTTTAGAGAGAGGGGAAGTGAGGGAGGCAGAGAGGGACAGAAACATTCATTTATAGTTGCCTTTCATCTGCCTCCATCTAAAGACCTGGCTGGGAACCTGGCTTGCAACCTGTTTATGTGTCCTGGTTGGGGAATCAAACCAGTGGCCTTAGTGTTCCCAGGCCAGTGCCTATCCAATGAGCCATCAGCCAAGACTAAAAATTAATGCTTTAAAGGAAGACAACTTTTTTCTGACAAAAGGCAGACTCTTTTCAGCCACGCTTGTGCCTATTTATAAGGAGTCATCAAACCTATCCTGAGTGAGCAAAATATAACCCTACAGTTCAGCACAGACCCACATATCCCAGTGTCCAAGCTGGCCAACAGCAGGCCACCTGAATGCTGGACACCAAATTAAGCTGGCACCAAAGTCTTAAGAACCCTACACCAGAGGAGAGACTGCCAGTGGTGATGGTCATTGACTTGGCCTCATAACACTGTGCCAAGAGTAGCTGACAGCACACAGAGGCTGAGGTGCTAGGACAGCTTTGCCTCAATGCTCAGGCTGATGACAAACATATACCCCATGGGATCATCCAATGTTTATCATGCAGACAGTTGAAATGCCTGGTAGGAACAAGAAAGGCTCTTCAATATGTCAGGGGTGCTTTGAGGGAGCCAGGAAAGATGACTGGCACAGAGCTTTTACATTGTCCTCATGGTTGAGAAGAATTCTGCTTATATTGACTTTTATGCTTACAGTCTCCTAGGGACATCTAAAGAGGAGATTCAGCCTTTCTTATTAGATCTCTCAGATGGTGCAGTTGGAGAAGGGATATGAATGGGCTTTTATTTTTCAGCAATGAAACTTGAAATAAAATAGACTTTGATGACTTATTTCACTTAACTACTGTAAAAAATAGGCAACAGTGAGATAAACAGTCATTATATGTGGACAACTGTCATCTCAATAGAAAGTGAAAATAATAATTATAATTAAGCAAGTGATAGTGAAGATGATGAAGTAGATGATGATGGTGATGATGATGATGATGATGATGATAGTGATAGAGTTAGCCATGGTCCAACAACTTAAGATAAATCAATACTCTATCAAGGTCATCAGATTAGGGAAGGCCTTGGCTCAGCTATCTAACCTAAGGGTGAGATGCTTCCCCAGGACCTATGAACACCATCAGTTTTGGGAGCCCAACTAACTAACCTTTTAATTGGATTGAGTGATATTTTGGGTGTAAAATAAATCGAAAGACAAATTCCATGGAAATTCTCTCATGTATTTGCTGTTGAAACACCTGATAAGATTCCTTCCAATGAGTTATAAGAACAAGTCTTCTGTCATGTTCACCTTAAGAGACAGACTGACTGACTGAAGACCAGAGAGCCTCTTAGAACGAAGGACTAGACAGACACCTTCAAATTGTGGGTGACAGGAAGGGTGTAAAATATGGATCATTTCCATAATTTTTTTCTGACTGAGTGTAGCAGGGCAGAGGCTGGTTGTGAAATTTGTTGACAGCATGCCTTGTCAATTCTGATGTCACCAGAGAGGACTGATGTGTTCTGTTGGGGGTGGGGAGGAAGATGGGCCTCCAGTGCTACAGCTTCTCTGTAGAGTTCACACTTCTACCTCCCAATGATACTCACAGACATTCCATCTCCTCCAACACTCAGTCTGTGTGTTTTAGAGTCACACTCTGTTCCCAGTTCATAATTTAATCATGTTTAGGAGAAATAGTGTCAGACTTCCTCTTTTCTGAACATGAACCTCCTGTATTTTTAATTCATGCTGTGGTCATGAAGGTTGAACTCCCTTGATGTGTTCATTACTAATGACTTTCAAAAGCTTATCTCATTTGAAATACTACGCCATTTATGACAATTTACCCTCCTAAATCATATGCCCAACTCCAGGAGCCATTGGGTCACTGGAGAGGACAGAGGACTAAATGTAGGAAGTATTTTTTATATTATTATTTTTAGTCATCACCAGAGAACATTTGGACATTTTTGTTCATTTCTTTTGGAGACAAAGGAAATATATATGTATATATATATATATATATATATATATATATATATATGCATATATATAGCCCAGCCTTAACCCTGCAGCTCCTGGAGACAGTAGCCCAGCCCAGGACTCCCAGGTGTTCCCAGTGCCTGGTAAGGACAGAACATGGACCCCTCATAATGGAGTGTGATTGAGATGGGTTTTCCTTGTTGCTGTTGTATAAGGTTATTTAAGAAAAATTGAATATGAGAGTGGATATGAGTGAGAGAAACAGTGGAGAGGTGATAATTAATGACCAGAACATTTTTGTGTTTGCAGGTGTCCAGTGTGAAGTGCATCTGGTAGAGTCTGGGGGAGACTTGGTGCTGCCTGGCGGGTCTCTGAGACTCTCCTGTACAGCCTCTGGGCTCATCTTCAATAGCAACCATATGAGCTGGATCACCAGGCTCCAGGAAAGGTGCTGGAGTTAGTGTCATACATGAATAGTAATGATAACAGCATAAACTATGTCAAATTGGTGAAGTGCTGATGCACTATTTCTAGAGACAGTTATAAGAACATGATGTACCTTCAAATAAACAACCTGAGAGGGAAAGGGCATAGCCATGTATTAATGTTCAAGATACACTGTGAGGGAAAATCAGCCTGAGCCCAAAAACAACTGTCCCTGCAGTAGGGGTAAACCACCAAGGGGCACTCAATTTCTCTGCATGTAAGGACGACCCTCAAGAGAAGGTGTAGTGGCATGTATGGGCTGTTTTACTGTATCAATTCCTCTTCCTGTAACAGTTTCCCTCTGGGAACCTCTCTGGATTACTGAATCTGCACTCACCTCTGAAGTCTTGAGTTACAGAAGTGGGTTGTCAAGATAACTTTCTCTCATGGGGAAAACATGCAGACTCTTTCATACACTGCTGCACCCAGTTCCACGGAATCATCAAGGCTTCTGGGCCACATCAGCTGAATCCAATAGAACACAGGTGGTAAACACAAGGTCCATAGGCTGAATCTGTCCCTCCATCTTGTTTTATTCCACCCAGCACCTTTGGCCCAGGACCTTATTTCTACGAACTAACAGTCTGGCTCACCCAACTATTAAGAAGTAGTTACATTTATACAGCCCTAAAATTATAGTTGGTCCTTTGAAGACAACTATGAAGCTGATGGACTCAGTGAAAATGAGTTTGACACCCCTGCAATAGAGGCTCTGCAGGAACCAACAGTGCAATCCAGCCCCTAACTGCTCAGTGTCCAAACATTCCACTAATAGGACACACACATATTGAGACAGCAGGCACTGAGGCCAATGAACCCAATGCTTGAGGTAAAAGACCCTTGGTGGTGACAGTCATAGAGATGGCACCATGTTCACAGCAACAAGTTTATGCCATTACAGAGAGGAAAAGGGACCAGGACAGGTTTGTGTAGATTTGCATGCTGGTATCAAACACACACCCCAAAGGAACATGAACGCTAATCAAGTATATAATTAAAAAATCTTGGAGAAACAGGAGAATCCTTTCAGCAAGCCAGATTTGCCTTGATAAAGCCAGCAAAGGAGACTGGCTTAGGGCTGTTATTTTGTCTATTTGGTGCCTTGTAAGCTCAATAAAGACCTTCCCATGCAGGGTATTGGCTGAGCAGCACAGGGCACACAGAACTCAAAAGCTCAGGACTGCTGCCTAGAAGCAGGTGCAGAAGGTGCTGGGAGGAGATTTACCAGAAGTCTTGGGCCTTCTTTTTTTCATAAAATATATAAAAAATGAGTGTTAGACATAATGTGACTAAATAGCCTCCTCTATCAGAGCATTTGCCAAACTAGATAAGATTGGAACCATAATCAATGGAGGAATTTGTGTATGTTTTAATGTCTGAATTGTAAATAGCTGAACATAGGGATTCTTTTATAACTTACTTAGTGCAGCACTTTGGAGACACCCTGACCCCAGGAATATGATCTTCAAGTATGAAAGGTCAGAACTGGTCCATGTGGCCTCTGTGTCATTCAAAGCTGTGTCCTCAATGAGTAACATGTTCGGTGGGGGCTTGAACATCAGTGGAAGGAGCTTTGGGTGCACAGAGCTCAGGCACCTTGCGGGGGACACATATCCCCCAACACTGATTAGAAATTGGAACGTGAATCTAGCACTGAACATGATCTCTGTGTGTGCTCTACCTTCTCTCAGGTAGAGTCAGGTCTTTTTTTTTTTTTTTGGATTGAATTTTTTAAAATTTTATTGCTGTTGTATTACATTAATCCTCTTTTTGCTACCCTCTGAGAAATTATTTTTTAAAAGATTTATTTATTGGGGGGAGAGGGGAGGCAGAGGCAAAGAAGGGGAGCAGCTTAGACAAGAACCTAGTATAAAGGAACCATGGACATGGACAACAGGTGGGATTGACTTTGGGGGGAAAGGGTGGGTGGGGAGGGGGACAGAGGGGAGCAAAAAAGTGATGGATGTAATACAACAACAATAAAAAAAAAAAGATTTATTTATTTATTATTTTTAGAGAGAAGGGAAGGGAGAGAGGCAGAGAAGGAGAGAAACATCAATGTATGGCTGCCTCTCACCTGCCTCCAGCCACAGACCTGGCTGGAGACCTGGCCTGTAACCTTGCCACATGCCCCACCTGGGAATCAAACCAGTGACCCTTGGGTTCACAGGCCAGCACCTTATCCATTGTGCCACCAGCCAGGGCTGGGGAACGATTCTTAATTTACATGCATGCATTCTTGGTCAAGTCGCACACCAGGACCATATCATTCATGTCACCTTACAACCCTAGAGCACCCTCTATAGGTGGAGGAAATGACCTCTCTATTCATAGAAAGCAATCTAGGACAAAACCTTCAGCTCAGGGACAGAAGCTCATCATAAGGATTGGGCTCAGCTGGGTTTCCCTTGTTGCTATTTTGACATGTAATTCATGAAGAATAAGAGTCACTGAGGATGTGAGTGGATATGACACAGAGAAACAGTAGATAGGTGACATTTTCCGACCTGTCATTTTGTGTTTGCAGGTGTCCAGTGTGAGGTGCAGCTGGTAGAGTCTGATGGAGGCTTTGTGCAGCCTGAGGGCTCTCTGGACTCTCTTGCATGGCTTCTGGATTCACCTTCAGTAGCTATCAGATGATCTGCGTCCACCAGTCTCCAGGAAAGGGGTGTAGTGGGTCTCAGATATCACTGATAATAGTGGTAGCACATACTATGCCAACTCTGTCAAGGGTCTTTAGAGTCTCCAGAAACTCTAAAGGGACAAGAGAGCCTATTTCTCTATCTTTTCCAGATGTTAGATCTGCATTCCTTATCTCGTGGCTTTTTCCTTCTTCTCTTCATCCAGGAGCAGGTTACCTGGGGTGAGAGATCATGTTGTTTCCTTCTCCAGTTGGAGTGTCATCTCTCTCTGCCTCCTAATATAGACACTCTTTTTGTTAGTGCCTACACAGATTATCCTGGAGAATCATTGGATTCCAAGATCTCTAAATTGATCAAACCAACCAAGTCCCTTTGCCCTATAGAATTCACAGGTACCAAGCACAATTCAGAAAATCACAGCCAAAATCATTAATCATACGTTAATGAGCACATATATTTCACTGATTTCTCTATACTATTAGTGACTTCAAGTTTTTTTTTTGTTTGTTTTTGTTTTTGTTTTTATTACAGTTTATGCAGAGAAACTCTCTGAAAATGGCCACATGGGGTTATTGGAAACACTCAGCCCCCCAAACAACTCACAAATCTCTAACTTCTCAGTGTCTCTGAGTCTCAGATATAGTAAAGCACCTTTCAAGTCTCAATCTGTTTTGAATCCAAAAATGTCCTGGAGCCAGAGACACTCTGGTCCATAAATAGTTACTCTGAGATCCTAAATGTCTTTAGACACATATTTCTAGTGATATCCTGTTCCTATTAAATCAAGACTATTTCTGTCATGTGACTCAAAATTAGTCCAGCATCCTCCCCTTAACCTATTTTAAAGTCATTTCATAACTATGGGTAATTTTTCCAGCATTGATCCACTACCGATACCAGAGCCTGTTCTAGTTTCTATGACTGATGTAACCAATGAACATGGACAATGGTAGCTGGCCTTGCTCTGTGAATATTTTCTAAAACTATGCAATAAAGAACCCATTACAAATAATGGTGAATTTATATTTATTGAAATAGAAAATACTGTCCCATCAAACCAAGCCAGTTTGATTAAGGAAGTTAAAAGATACATCTAGACAAAAACTTTTTTTAAACCCTATGCCTGATGGAAGAATGACTTTATTATACATTAAAGAGATTATTAATTGTGTGTGGAGCCCAGCAGCCACTGACCACAGTGGCCATCTCCAGAAGCAGGACACAGGAAACCTAGGAGTGAGGGTTTCCTGTTAGGGTAGAGGATCCCTTTCTGTGAGCAAATCTGTGCTAGGGATTCTCCTCATCTTTCTCCCTCTGAACTCCAGCATCACTGACAGCAGTAGACTGAGAAACAGGTCAGTTAATGCACTGTCATAAACATTTAACATATGAAAGATCCTCAGGGGTGCACATGCATGATTAGTTTAGGAATTCTGAAACATGCCATGGTCATGCACAAGGGAAGAAATTGCATAGGGACCTGTAGCCATAATCAATTTTTTTTTTAAATAGAGTTGTGACTTTACCTGTAGTTTGTGCTTGGGGTGAAGTTACTCAGATAAAATTAATGTCATAACTAATGAAAACATCATGTTGAAGCTGACTTGCATGCAACAATAAAATTAAAAAAAAAAGAAACTGACTTGCTTTTTGTTTAAGATTTTTAAACCAAGGTAGACATTATTTATATGTAAACTTACAGTGACAACATTTTGGTATTGCAGGCATCTTTAGATGTTGCTACAGGAACTATCTGAACAAGTGTTAATCCCTTTGAAATCTATTTGAAAGGTGCATGAGAACTTAAAAGTATCACTGAATCATCTAGACCACCGTGTCTTCTTTTTATACAGATTACATTTATTTATGTTCAGAGAGAAGGTAAGGGAGGAGGGAAATGGAAGAGAAACAACAGTATATGAGGAATATGTGGATTGGTTGTTATTGTAGCCCACCAACGTGGGCCTGGCCCACAAAACATCATGTGGCCTGACTGGGAATTGAACTGGGGACCTCCTGAATCACAGTCTGAAATTCAGTCCGAGAAGCCACACCAGCCAGGGTGTGGCTCTCCCTTCCATTTCTTATAGTAAGAAATATGAGGCCATCCTTTATTCTAATTGCAAATATTTCATAAACGAGATGATCTTATATCTCTGAATTATAGGTGAGTTCATAAGAAGAGACATCCCCCCAGAGGTGCCCGAATGACCAGGTTGCTTGACCTCATTCACTCTTCACTTAAAGGGAAAAGGCTTCACAGCATGCAAATTTCTCTCCCAGCTTCAGGGAAAATCCTCCCTTGGGCTGTGGGGGTTCCCAGCTCTCTCCTCACAGTGGGGCTGGAGTCTCTGGGGAAGGCACACCTGTGCAGTAGAAGATGAGACTACTGGGCCCTCCTCCTCTGTCTACTGAGAGCCCCCTTGGTGAGAGTGTTAGATGTCAGACAGGGCCTATGAGATGGTCGTGACCGCCTACCCTAGCTGCAGCTGCAGGGGTCGGGCCAGGGTCTGGTGAAGCCCCAGCAAACACTGTCCCTCACATGTGTTGTCTCTACTCCATCACCAGCTGTTACTGCTGTATTTGGGTCTTCCAGGCCCTAGGGAAGGGGCAGGAGCATATATTATATATCAGATGCATATGTTATGATGGGAAAACATACTACAGCCCATTTTTCAATAACCATATCTCTGTGTCCAGAGACACATCCATGAAACAGTTCTCCCTGCAGCTGAGCTCTGTGACCCCCAAGGGCAATGCCATGTATTAACGTAATGCCATGTGTCTTTTGCAAAAGACACACTGACAGGAGTCAGCCTGAGCCCAGACACAAACCCCCTAGACAGAGAGAGAATGGCTTGGCTGCAGGGCATGGTCAGGACACCAGGGGGCACAGTGGAAAACAAAACTTCTTAAGACAAGAGAAACATGGTCAATGTAGGTATTTCCAAGACATTTTTTTATGTGAATTGTAAGGAGCTAGAGACACTGATAGTTTTATTAAATTATCAGGTGAAACATTTTGGAGACACCCTGATCCAAGGGTAACACATTCAGGCATTAAAGCTCAAAACTGTTCCCTGTGATCTCTGTGTGCCACACAAAGGTGGGCTCACAAGGAGCAGTATGTCCCGTGAGGGCTCTTTCCTCAGTGGGTGGAGCTCTGTCAGCAAAACCTCAAGGACCTGGCAGAGGACACATAATCTACAACACATATTAAGACTAGGAATCTCTGAGTCCTTGTGAGAATTGTTGCTGTCATCTATCTGTTCTCAGGTGGAGTCAGGTATTCATATAGGAAATATATATGAATATGCAATGGTCTCCTTCATGGATATGCAAATGAGAAGAAATAGACTAGGTTAAATGTCTGTGTCCTGAGAGCATCACCCACAGCCACACCCTCTCCTACAGAGGTCCTGATGACACAGCCCCTCACTATGGACTGGAGCTTGAGAGTTCTCTTCCTGGTGGCAGTGACTACAGGTAAGGGGCTCCCCAGGCCCGGGGTTGAGCAGGGAACTGGGGAAAGTCAAGAGGGATTGCCACCCATTCCTGTCTCCTCTCCACAGGTGTCCATGCCCAGGTGCAGCTGGTGCAGTCTGGGGCTGAGGTGAGGAAGCCTGGGGCCTCAGTGAAGGTCTCCTGCAAGGCTTCTGGATACACCTTCACTAGCTACTGGATGCACTGGGTGCGACACGCCCCAGGACAACCTCTTGAGTGGATGGGGGTGGTTGACCCTAGCGATGGTTACACAAACTACGCACAGAAGTTCCAGGGCAGAGTCACCATAACTGCAGACAAGTCCACGAGCACAGCCTTCATGGACCTGACCAGCCTGAGAGCTGAGGACACCGCCATGTATTACTGTGCAAGAGACACAGTAAGGAGAAGTCAGCCTAAACCCAGACACAAACTACCCTGAAGGAGGGGCTGCAATCAACAGGGGGTGGTCATGGTCTCTGAACATAAGAGCTATCCTATCCCAAGAACAGGTGTAGTTGGAGGTTTGGCCTGGTTTCCTGTGTGGTTTCTTCTTTATATAACAGTTTCCTCAGGGAATGTCCTGGTTTCTATTTCTGTATGCACTTCTGAAATGTACAGCTTAGAAAAATCTGTTGTAAAAGAAAACATTCTTAAGGTGCTGGCCTGAGAACCCAAACGCCACTGGTTCGATTCCAAGCCAAGGCACATAACCAGGTTGCAAACCAGGTCTCCAGTCAGGTCCTTAGCTGGAGGCAGGTGAAAAGCAACCATACATTGATGTCTCTCTCCCTCTCTGCCTCTCTGTCTTTTCCTCTCTATAAAAATAACAAAAAAACAAATCTTTCAAAGAGAAAAAGAAAACTTTCTCCCATGGGAAAAAGACGCATTCTGTTTCATACAGTTTGGGCCCAATTCCAGTGGATCCTAAACCTTCTGAATATAACCAGAGGCTCCACAGGACTCACCATGAAGCCCAGCAGGACACATGCCTGCTGGACATTGGACCTCAGAGGCATAGGGACCCAAAACAAGAGAACAAAGGCCACTGGTGGTGACAGACACTCATTTGGCATCATGCTCACAGTACCAAGTATAGGTGAAAAAACATAATGGCAAAGGGACCTATGACAGCTTGGTGCGGATATGCCGGCTGATGATAAACACATGCCCCAAGGGTCCATCGATGTTTGTCAACCACATAGTTGAAACTTTTGGAAGGGACAGGAAAGATCATTCATCAAAACAGGCATGCTTTGGTTGAGTCACAAAAGCAGACTTGTCAATGTTATGGGAGGGGAGCCCTGCTTAGAGGAGCTTGTGTGGTTTGAATCTCTCAATAACATCCAAAGAGAGATCAAGTCCTTTTTTTTTTTTTTTTAATATTATTGTTGTTGTATTACATCCATCCCCTTTTTGCTCCCCTCTGTCCCCCTCCACACCCACCCAACGTCAATCCCACCTGTTGTCCATGTCCATGGATCCTTTATACTAGGTTCTTATCTAAACTGATCCCCTTTCTTGATTCTGCCACCCCCCTCCACCCTCCCCCCTACCCCCAAACCCTTTCCCCCTGACCATTGAAGGCCTGTTCCTTGTATTCATATACTTGGTTCTGTTTTGCTTATTGGTAGTTTTGCTCATTATTGTCCCGTAATGGGTGAGATTATATGATATTTGTCCTTCACTGACTGGCTTATTTCACTAAGCATAATACTCTCCAGTTCCATCCATGTTGTTGCAAATGATACAAGTTCCTTCTTTCTTTCTGCTATATAGAATTCCGTTGTGTAAATGTACCAAAGTTTTTTGATCCAATCATCCACTGATGGGCACCTAGGCTGTTTCCAGCACTTGAGTATTGTAAATAGTGCCACTATGAACATAGGTGTGCATAGATTCTTATGAATTGGTGTTTCAGAATTCTTTGGGTATAGTCCAAGTAATGGAATTGCTGGATCAAAAGGCAATTCCATTTTAAGTTTTTTTTTTTTCTTTTTCTTTCTTTTTTTTTAATTTTATTGTTGTTGTATTACATCCATCCCCTTTTTGCTCCCCTCTGTCCCCCC
>PVIW01015635.1:0-19148 GCA_004026585.1 Noctilio leporinus | reverse complement strand
TTTTTTTTTTTTACAGTTTTAGAATTTATATTTTCTCAGAACTGGGAAACAATTTTGTCATTTTATTTTCTTGAAAGGCATTTTTACTTAGTTCTGAGTAACAAGTTAAATCAATTTTATCATGCTTTCATAAATTTTTAATTACATAAATACCTCAAAACATTTTTTATAAAAATATATATCATAATAAGCATTGTAATATGATTGTTAAGCTGAGAACAAATATTCTCAGTATTTCTATATGAATACTTAGAAAGATATTTGTGAAAATTTATACCACCTAAGAGATTTTTAAAAATCAGTAATTTTCCAAAATGGTTTTCCAAACATGTTTGATGTCTTTGTTATCCAAGTCTTATATTAATTATTAAATGCCTTTAACATTATATTTCAAACTGAAATAGAGATCATATTCTAAATGAAGGGTCTTTGTATCATAATGAACATGGGCTTTTTTGCTAAAACAATCTGCATTCAGATCCATCTCTGACATTCATTAGCTCTTTGAATTGAAAAAAATTCGAAATTTTAAGCATCATTTTTCTCAATTTTAAAATCAGTGTAGAGCTATCTGATTACTAAAATAGTTTTAGATTCTCTAAAGTCTCATGACTTTTTTAAAAATTAAGTAAAATAAACTATACAAAATATGACATTTCTGACGTAGCAAAATAAAATATGTTCCTAAGCATTATTACTGATTTTTTCTATAAATGGAATGAAAGACATAATGGATTCTTACTCTATTACTTTCACATGTGAAATACAGTGTTAATTTATGCACATTTGATCAAATTGCCAGTATCAAAGCAAGATGTGGTAATCTCTACCAAACCACATGTTTTTTATTAATATTTTATTCTATATCCTGCACTTAGGCTATTCAGGAAAAAATATTTTTATCCTTGAGAGTTAAGGTATAAAACATCTGAGAAAGTGATTGAAGGGGGTGGCTCTGTGTCCATGCAGTTGATTGATAGCCCAAGTCTTACCTTTAAATTTGGTGAGGCCGAGTTCTCCAATGCCCCATCATAATGAAGTGCTGCTGTAAGGTCAGGTGCCATGGTGGAAGAGACATGTTTATAATCTTAGCAATTAAAATAACCACTGCTACTGAAATATATTAGTAATTTAAAATATATCAGAATCACTAGGAAGGATTTTCTGGTTGTATAAAAATCTATTAGAACACAAGTGACAAGGGCATATCTTGAGATCTATAGCATCTGCTTTTGGGTCATCTGGGTTTTACAAATGAAAGAAATATATACTTTTATATAAAAATGAAGTATTTGTTCCCAGTCTTTAAAATTCTTAGAATAATTTTCCTCTAGCTATCAGGTGTCCTTTAAATATATAACATTTTTGTATCAAATAAAAAAACAGTTGCCACTTACTGAGACAGAAATGGTATAGATCCCAATATTAATGAGACTTGGCCTGTACTTTCAGCTGTCCTTTTGCTGCCAACTAGCAAATATTTTTAATAAGTGGTGATAAAGCTCAGGCCTATGCCTACATGTTAGCTGCCCCTCATGGAAATATATAGACAGGGGGGTTACTTAAAGTTTAAATGCAAGCAAGCTCTCTCCCTCAACCAGATTCAAAGCAAGGGTTTAAAGAGTAGGTCTTTTATGTTTTGAAAAAAATTAATTTAGTACATGTGAAATAACAACTAAAAATATTATATATGTAACAATTATGTGAAAGATTGAGTATAACATTTCACAGAATATGAAAACTGTAATACATTCAGTCCAATTGGTTCAAATATAATTATGTCAATTATGCTCCAGTTCCATGGTCAGTGGCTTTTTTTTTTTTTTGTAATATGTCAATCTAAGCTTTGTCTCTGTTACACAAATGGAAATTCTCTTCAGAATCTCATAATGTGTAAAGCAAATTCATGCTCAAATACATTCCTAGAACTGCAATCTAATGAGCTTAATCACCTTAAAATAGTGTTGATTAATAATACATTTTGATTTTGCATTATATTTGCTGATCTTAGAAAATAATACTTCTGTTTCAGCATGAAATTATGTTTTTGTCTCATTCCTATGAACTGAGCCATTAGACATATATGCCATTATGGCATTTAGAAACAGGAAACTAAAGAACATGATCAAACAAAAAGTAGTAGGTTGGTGAAAATGTTTCCTTTAGCATTAATTTTATATTTGGTCTTAAAAAAGCATTAATAAGTATGGCAATTAGAATGTGTTTATTTGCACTACTAATATTTATGCTTACTTTTGACTTCTCTAAGAAAATCATCTATCTAAATCATATATTCCAAGAAAAAAATTACTAAAGGAATCATGTACTCCAGTTATGAAGAAGATAAAAATATGTTTTATTGATTCTCAGTCAGGGCACATAACCAGGTTGCAATCCAGGTCTCCAGCCAGGCCCCCAGCTGGAGGAAGGTGAAAGGATACATGGATACATGGATGCTTCTCTCCCTTTCTTCCTCCTTCCTTTCCCCTCTCTCTAAAAATAATGAATAAAATCTTTTTAAAAATCTTTAAAATATGTATATATTTTAATGTTACCAGAAGCATCATTTGTTAAACTAGAAATTTTTTTCACTTGTTCTCTTATTTCTCTTATCTCACATTAAGTGAATGTGATGTGATAGCACATATTAAAATTAAAAATAATTTAGCCATAATAATATATTAGAAACTAGATTTTAAACTTGGAATAGCCAACTAGGCTCAATTTAAACACATATGCCACATGCCCAGTGTTGTACTGTGTAAAGAGAGAAAAATATATGTATTTCAATGTTCATGATTTTAAGCAGTTTACTAAAATAGTTTGAGATTCTCTAAATGAGATAGTATATTATACTTATTAATCAAAATGTTCATACATATTATAACTTTACAAAAATTAGTTTCTTTTCACTTTCCCCAGGAAAAAAGAGTGAGTTTTTCTATGCTTTCCTAAACAGCGAGGAAATGAAAGCAACATACAAATTAGACTCTCAATATTTCATATGGCCCATAGTATTCCTCAACAGAAATGGCCCATATTGTGCTGAGCAAATAAAGGTTAGTTTTGTATTATAAAGATCTAGACTATAAATCATTTTTTGGTTATGAGATTATGTATTCTAATGATTGCTAGATCTTCCCACACTTTATTCTATAGAGAAGGCCACCTTCTAGTGGAAGGCTGCATATAATTAGAAAATGGGGTAGTGGTCAGAACACTCAGCTCCGCTCATTGCATAAATTCAGTTCATTTCCTGTGCCTAGCCTGTATATCTTAACTTGTATCCAACACATCACAGGCAGTGCAAATGCTACTGATTGACAACTACTTTGGTAAACCTTAAGAATTGTTTGAGTAAACTTCAATGTAGCTCTTCCTGGCTAACATTTATTTTTGGTCACCTTAAATTAAAACAAACAAACAAACAAAAAACCTGGACATGATTTAAAGTCCTTCCCTCTATCCAAGTCCCCTCATAGTTTAGGCCCTTACAATGTTTTGTTTTACTTATTTTATTTTTTGTATATTTTATTGATTATGCTGTTTTAGTTGTCCCAATTTCTTTTCCCTTTGCTCCTCTCCACCCAGTTGCTTCCTACCCTCCAGCAATCTCACCCCCCAACACCTTAGTTCATGTCCATGGGTCATGTATATAATTTCTTTGGCTTCACCCTTTCCTGTACTATTCTTAACATCCCCCTGTCTATTAGAATACAAGTGACAAGGGCATATCTCAATTATGCTTCTTAATCCCTGCACCATTTCCCCCTTTCTTCCCATTTTTACCCTTCCAGCTAATAACTCTCTAAATGATTCCCATAGCTATGATTCTGTTCCTTTTCTGGTTGTTTGCTTTGTTTGTTTTTATTTTTATTTTTTAGATTCTGTTGTTGATAGTTGTGATTTGTTGTAATTTTAATGTTCATAGTTTTGATCTTCTTCTTTTTCTTAAGTAAGTCCCTTTAACATTTCATATAATAATAGCTTGGTGGTGATTAACTTTACATTTTAACTTTACTTTTTCCTTTAACTTTACATTTTCTGGGAAGCACATCATCTACCCTTCCATTCTAAATGATAGCTTTGCTGGATAAAGTAAGCTTGGTTATAAGTCCTTACTTTTCATCACTGAATACTAGTCAACCTAACAGACCCAGAGTTTAAAACACTAGAGATAAAAATGCTCACAGACTTGACAGATATGCTTGAGCACGGCAAACACAGAAGGGAAGAAGTGAAGGCTATACTAAGTGAAATGAAGGAAAATCCACACAAAACCATTGTTGAAGGGAAGGAAACAATCTTATATTTTAGTATTTGGGATTGAAAATTAGAGAAGGGAAATATGTTTAGTTTAGTTTAAAAGCACACATCAGAATGTCATTCTACACTGCTTTTAAGGAACAAATGTAAATTTACTAGATAAAATGTCAGCAAAGAAATTGATTTTCAGCATTATCATTCAACCATATATGCAAGTGTCTAAATGTATTTCTCAATATCAAATAGTTTAGGTGTATCTCTCAAGTCAGCCACCTAAAAAATTTTAGATAAAAGTAAATATGTTTCTAGCAAAACTTCCAATCCAGATAGTGATTTAAAACTCTACACACAGATTTACGACATCCCATAATTTACGAAATACAGACTTTGGAAACAGAAGGTTCAGTTCAGCATGCTGAAAGCTTGGATAGAGCCTTACCCTGTGCACCCTGACCTTCTGAACCAAAGCTGATGGCCAGTCAATTGTAAGCCTTCAGTTGTGCTCCAGTCTAAAAGCTGACATCTGAGCGTTAGCTGCTGTGACAGGCTGCTCTAACTTGGCTGTCATCTGGCCCATTTTCTACACAAACCATCAACATAATTCACTCTAAAGGGATCTCTAAGAGGGCCTAATGCTTTTTCTTTCTTCCCTTGTACAGTGCAGAATTTAGGACAGCTTATTTTAATTTAATGACCTGCACTATGATCTAATGAGGGACAGCTGTGGCAGCTAAGTCTCCAGGCTATTTATTACCAATTAGAATGAATCCTAAATAAACTCCCTTCATTCTAAACTTGACCTATTCTTGAACAGTAGACAAAAAAGACAATTAGAAAAGGAATTGTGGGGAAGCAGAAGAAAGAGCTGATGGCATGTAAAAATTATGAAAGAAGGGACTCTTCAAACAAAATTAGAAGGATGAGCAGTGATAATGACATTTTGATGTCAAATAATTGCTATTGAAATGTTGGCATTGTGGAAGATATCCATGGATGAAACACAGAGGAATATTGAGCTGTCAAATAAATTGCACCTTGTTATTAGAGTTAAGTGCATTTTATGTGAAGAAAATGTCTTAATTTGAACACAGAGATTAAAATGGCTTAGGGAAGTGGCTTACAAACTGCTGTTATTCATAACAGATAAACATTTTCCAGAAAGATCTAAGACATTAGTACACAAATATATACATATGTTAAACAAATGTCTCTTGACGTAATATTGACTTTTCCAAGTGTCCAAGCACTCTTAGCTTGTATTCTGTTTATTCTCTCCCATATTAAATATAATGCTATTCACAGCACACAAAATTGTTTTCACCACCCCTTCTATGATCAGGACCCACAGTTAGAAAAACAGTATACTGGAACCAAGGAACAAAATAGAAAAAAGAAATTTCCAAAGAAAATTTTAGGCATTCTGAAATACTGATAATTAAAAGGGGTTTAACAGCCCAGTGAGGAGGCAAATGCACTGTTGGCACATGCAAAAGTGATTTATTTTAACATTGTTCACTGCTTCCTTGAGTGTGAGGGGCATGGCAGAAAGCATAAAGAAGTAAACATAATAGTGTGTGACTGTTATACTTCAGTATAACTGAGCATTATCTTCTGAGTACTTAAGCACATAAAAAATAAAACAATTTCTTAGTGTCCATGGGAACCACTGTATAAATAAATGCTATAAATCAAGATGCAAAGGCACTTAGAACTTAAGTAAAGCCAGATGATTCATCCTGGTTTAGGGAAATGTATAACTCTTAAAGAGACTCAATTTGCAAGAATTGTATTGAGATCACATGACAGTTTTGAAAGTGATTTTAAAGGCAGAACTGACAAGTAGATTTGTTTAAAGGAATCAGCTTTTTGTCAGTGTGTAACTACTTTCTGTAGATACATATTGATTCCTTTATTTTTCAGACAGACTCAAGAATAAGCTAACCTTGGACTACTTTCCCAAGGGATCTTCTGCCTATAGGTGAAAGATAGCATTGAAGGTCACCTCCCTAGACTTCCTGCAGAGAAACTAATTTTCAGCCTATCTGGGCTGAGGGCCTAGAATTTATTTGTGGTTTTCTCAGCCCAAAAGATTTCCAGTGCCCTTGGTAATGGGTTAAATCTTAAACTCTGGGCACTCCTTCTTTACATGCATTTAAGCTACTATATTAGTTATCTTGCCATCTTTTACATTAAAAACAAAAACTATTTAGAAATTAAAAATGGATCATGTCTAAACAGTAAAGCCTAAATATGATATTCAAAACTCCTGATCCTAATCTTAATCAGAGGCTTATTTCACCAAATTATAGACCCCATCAAAAAAAAAGTCTTTGGTGTTTCAATCATATGTCAAAATGACCATGTCTTTGGAGAAGACAATATAGAAAGTTTGGAAAAGGTCCAGCTGTTGTTAATATAACCAGAACAGTTTGCCTAACATCAATGTAACCTGGCAGCCAAGGATGGTGGACTGGCATGTGCATGCATGAACAATGATGACTTCACTGTTCTAGTCAGTGGGGGCAGTAGACACCATTGGGTAAGCATGTGTACTGTGTGGCTGTAAAATGTAAAATGACTGAGCAAGTAGAGCAATGAATCTGCATTCAATTTTACATTAAGCTTGAATATTCCTTTGCAACTATTTGGATGATTCAGAAAGTTTTTGGGATGATGCAATGAGTGCAGTGCAAAGAAAATATGACACAAACTCTTCAAAGTCACAGCAAGATCAGTACCATGTTAACTGTGTTTTATTGATTGGGAAGGTGTTGCCCATCACGAGTAAACCCCTCCAGGCTACACAATTAATGAGCACTACCTCAGCTGAGAGATGCATATGAAGAAAACAGCCACAGCTATAGACAACTGGTGACTGGCAGCTTCATCATCACAACCTCCCACTCACTCATGCACCTCGTCTGATGCAGAGTTTTTGGGCAAAACATCAAATCACCCAGGTGACTCAGACTACCTACAACCTACTTTGTTGCCCTGTGACTTCTGGCTTTTCCCAACACTAAAATCACCTTTGAAAAGAAAGAGATTTCAGAACTTTGATGAGATTCAGGAAAATATGATGGTACAGCTGATAGTGACTGGGAGAGCTGGGTGAGATCCCAAGGTGCCTACTTTGAACGGGATTGCAGTGGTATTGTCCTATGCACAATGTTTTTTTTGTGTGTGTTTTGTATCTTCTTCAATAAATATCTCTGTTTTTCATAGTCTACAGCTGGATACTTTCAGGACAAACCTTGTACTTTATGTTCCTTCTTTGTTGAAAATGGCAGTTATGTTACCCAAGCAAATCTATCAAATAAATATCCTATTTACACCTGTAATATATCTCCTACATGCTATCAAATGGCATTTTTTTAAAAAGGAGATGAATAAGCCTAGTTTTCAAATAACATTGACTATAATAATGCTTAGAATGGCAAAAAGGTCATACAAATCTTCAGCCATAAATTACACTGTTAATAGTTGGAATTCACAGTAGTGTGATCGCATTATTGGCTAGTTAGTACAGCACAACCACTCTAAGACTCCCTGAGTAGTCAACTCCCTTGCTTTACCCTCAACAATTCAAGAAGGTACAATGGTGGATATACAATTTAGTAAAACGTTATCTAGTCTTGCTTATTCCATTTGGCTACTTACATTTCTTTCCCCGCAACTGACTGCTTGCTTTGGGATTTTAGTCTAATCAGTAAGATCTATTGTTCCTCACATTTCCTCAAATTTGAACCAACGTAAATTATGGAGATTAAGAAGCAATTCATACAACTGTTATCTGTGTTTTTATCTTGTCATTATTGATAGAAAGAAAAACATAAATTTAATGTTTTAACTTAGGAAAGAGGGCAATGAATGAAGTTAGACTTTTCAAATAAGTAGAAGAAACTCAAAACATTTTATTTAGGATGACTCAAAAACAAAGACTAAACACACACATACACACACACACACACACACATACACACAAATACTTCTGGTGAAATAAGAAGCCAAAAACCTAATTTCAAGCTGCAAATCCCTCTCTGCATACCTGTTTTGTTTTGTTCTCTTCCTTTAAAAAAATAAAAGATGAAAATAATAATTACATTAGGTGTCAGAAATAAAAGCTTTTATATTTTTAAAAAGTATTTCATTCATTATTTTTAGAGGGAGGGGAAGGGAGAGAGGAAGAAAGGGAGAAGAAAAGAGGAAAATCAATGTACGGTTGCCTTTCACCTGACTCCAGCTGGGGGCCTGGCTGGAGACCTGGCTTGCAACTTGGGTATGTGCCCTGTCTGGGAATGGAACCTGCAACACTTGGGTTCACAGGTCTGTGCTCAATTCACTGAATCACCCCAGAGCAAAAAGCTTTTACGTTAAAACCTAAATTCACTCCTATTCAGCCATAGAAGAATTATTTAGAATTATATCTTCTTAATAGAATCCTAAATAGCCGTTAAATTAAATGCTTCAGAAACATGTAAAACATTTAAAAATACTTATTATATAAAGTGGAAACTAAAGTAAAAATATGGTCTCAACATTGTAAAATAATGCATGTAAGGATAAAAATACACAACCTGTGTAAAGTGAACCCTCTTTGTGCTAAGATAATGGGCAATTCAACTTGCTTAACAACATTAAAACTATTTTATGTCCAAGTGTATTGCAATACACACACACACACACACACACACACATAATCATTTATATGTAAGATGACTTCATAATCAAAGTAATACACATTACAAAAACTGCTTGTGATGGTAGCCTTTACCAAAATAGTACATTACAAAGGTCTGAAAGGTAATCAGTTTCCAACACTAATATACAATCAATTTCTTAAAAGAAAAGCTCTAACTTTATTTTGGTTACATAAACATTATTCATATATTTGCTTATATTTACATTGACTTGGAATTTTACTTGTCCCAGGTTGGCAGCATCCTCAAAACTGCATGCAAAATGGAAATACATTTTATAGATAAGAGGCTTGAAACTTACAGCTGTTGAACTCTTTGCTCAATAATTCTATAGCTGTGAGTGGTACACTGTGAATTAGGGTCCAAAGTGACTTACCAGGAAGATCATTGTCTATACCTTATATTCGGTCATACAGCTGGTGCCACAAAACTAGAGTCAGGTACAACCTGTACACCTCTGCCTTGTCTATGCTCAACTCATAGAGAGTCTGAAAAAAACTGATAAAGTCTTGGTAGATTGTAGTTAGATGGGCCATCTCACTCTAATCTGGGTGAACCCTGTAAATAGTTAAAAGAAAAAATGAGCAGTGACCTTGTTATGATGCATCTGTGAGACTGCATTTCTGATCAGTTTATTATAATAAGTAATACAATCTACAAACATATTCAAACATAGCTTTAGAATCACTATTTGATAGGTAGATAGAGGAGTGGATGGATGGATATAGATATTAAATTTTAATTTTATATATTTATTTATATTATGTATCTACCTATAATGCTAATCATATTTCTGTATTAACCAGGCCAAATAGATCATATAAATACATGCCTTTCTGAAACATAAAATGTAAGGCCATTTTATGAGCTATAGTAACAGCTTCGTTTTATAAGCAATCATATTTTAAAATATAAATTATGTTTTTACTTATCTTTTCTATAAATGCTACTAGTCAATATATACTACTAGTTTTGCTTCCCAAATCCAAGTCCACCATTACTTTATCTTTTTGTTTTTTCAAATACCACCATTATTTTTCAAAATGTATGTAAACTGGATATATAAATAGTCCTTGATATTGGGAAAGCAAGGACGCAAAAGGAGAGTTGTGATAAAAGTGTTATCTTTGAAATGAAGGATTTTAGTTTAGATTATTATCATTGTCATGGCATGTTCTGAAGATTTATATTTTGAGATAATGTATTATATATCAAAATAGTTTCCTAAAGGTTGTTAATTTGGCCTGGCTTTTTAAAATCATATTCAAATAGAGGCAGATAGTGCAAGTTTTTTTTTGTTTTGTTTGTTTGTTTGTTTTTATAATGTCTATCCTAAAGTAGCTTCTTCCAGACCTTGCATTGCTTAAAATCTAGAATCTAAGTACCATTTTTAACCATACTCCAGGCATGGCTGACCACCGATTAAAGCTACCCCAGAATTTCTAAACAAAAGTTTTCTGAGAGAAATATTTTTTTCTAGATTAAAAATCCAGTGAAGGGAAAAACTTCAGGATCTCCTATGTCCCCTCTATCCAGTACTTAAAGACGACCCCTTGGAGATTTGGAAAGAAACGTAAGGATGAACGCAGGAAGACAGCAGGAGTCTGGCTCTGGAATGACATTCTTAGTTGCACCTTCCTTGGATTGCCTTCTTCAGATCTGCTTCAAAGAGAAAAGCAATCCCATATACTTTAACCTATTGCTAATCAGAGATTCTATTGCTGGTTGTAGAATGCAATCCTAATTCATACACACAAATAACACTTCTCCAAATTGTCAGTATTAGCATTCCAAGTGTATACTCTTTCAACATTTTTCTATATAATGAATAAGCTGTAATTATTTAAGTTATATCTGTTCATAGCTTTACTATATGCAACTGAGGCATGTATTTCTTTCAGGAGACAAAATGCTAGTGTGAGCAAATAAACATCTCTTGCTGAAAACAGATGGGTGGATCAGGGACTTGGTGAGAGGGATAAAATTATCTTGAGGCTGACCTTCAGGATGGCAATCATTCTGAATCTTTTGTTCATAACATTTATTTAGTATCATGTTGATAACAGAAAGATATATGGTGTTTTGAAGGTAGCTTTTCAGAGATCCTGTCTCTGTTCCTAGTCATTCATTGCAGCTGTACCCAATTGTTCATTATTTTGGCCACATTTTTTTCCATTCAATACCCCAACCTGCCATAATTTCAATAGAGTCAAAAGTAACTTATGCTGTACTAAGAAAAATAGAGTTAATTAATGAAGCCCTCCATCCATTTCTTTCAGCCATACATTCTCCTTAGTTTTCTTTTTGACATTACATTTTTTTCTGTGCTATAAATATCTTCTGCTTCATGGAGTAAATGCTTTTATACTTTACAGCATATTGATAAAGTTTCAGTCAACAATCACCTTGTCTTTGCTGAGAATGACAAGTGTGTTCTCTAATATAATAGTGAAATTGTAATTCAAACCCAGTGACTACCTCTGGCATATACACTGCTTTTAATATGTTTTGTTATGTCAACAAATGCCATGGATTAAATTGCAAACCTCTATCAAAATGCTGACTGTGCTTTATGCTCCCCCTCTGTCCCAGTTTACATGGCAAAAGGTAGGAAGACATACTAGCCTCAGCACATATAGCATCATTTTTTTCTTTCTCTTAATTGATTTATTGTTGTATTATATTTATCCCATTTTCCCCCATTGTTCTCCCTTGCCCCAGCCTCCCCATCCCCTTTCCCACAGTCAACCCCCACATGTTTTCCATGCCCATGGGTCATTTATACTAGTTCCTTGACTAAATAGTTCCCCTTCTTTACCATTTCTCCCACTCCTCCCCTTTTCTCTGCACACTGAAAGTCTGTTCCTTATTTCCATACTCTGGTTCTACTTTGCTTGCTTGTTTGTTGTATTCATTAGTCTCCTGTATTAGGTGATATCTTATTGACTCAATAAGAAATGTCATTTGTCTTGCTATTTTTAGGGTTAAGACAGGTGTAATTTTAAAAGAGTGAATACCAACTGCTGTTTGATCTTCTTTTATTTATTTATTCATTATTTTGGTGGGTTGGAAGAGGAAGCTTCAGGATAGTACCGAAAATTAAGTACTAAAATCTATCACTTCTTTTTATTTTTAATTTAATTTTATTGTTGTATTACATCCATCCCCTTTTTTCTCCCCTCTGTCCTCTTCCCCACCCATCCATTCCCCCCCAAAGTCGATCCCACCTGTTGTCCATACAAGAACCTAGTATAAAGGAAGCATGGACATGGACAGCAGGTGGAATTGACTATCACTTCTTTTTCATTTAGAAGTGATTATATTGCAAATAAAAAGAATTATGTTACCACTGACAATGACTACATAGAAAGATCATTCTGCCTCTTAGGCCCAAATAGCTCAGATTGAACTATTTACATAACAAATTTATGCACTTACAAAATAACATAGTTCATTCTGCACAAAAAAATAAAGTCTACCCACTTGTTAAATGTTTCTTTTTCCTCTTAATGAAAATCCCTACACTTTTCTATTAGGATTGATTCAGATAACCTGCATTTAAACTTTAACCCACAGTTATGCGAAATTTAATATGATACATTAAATGTTAATGTATTTATCAGATCTACATTTTAAAGCATTTAACTTTATTATAAAAATATGATAGGTTTTATATGCAATTCATTAATGTGTTTTATATAGAAGACTGATTTTAATGTCACCAGGAGGAGATATTTCTGAAAATTCACAAAACAATAAGTGTAATAAAGAACATTCAAGAACTCATACAACTTAACATCAGGAAGACAAACAACCTAATTTAAAAATGGGCAAAGGGCTCTGGCTGGTGGCACAGTAGATAAGGTGCTGGTCTGCAAACCCAAAGGTTGCTGGTTCAATTTTCCAGCCAGGGCACATAACCAGGTTGCAAGCCAGGTTGCAAGCCAGGTCTTCAGCCAGGTGTGTGGCTAGAGGCAGGTGAAAGGCAATCATTCATTGATGTCTCTCTCACTCTCTGCCTCTCTCCTTTCCCCTCTCTCTGAAAATAAAATCTTTTAAAAAATGGGGAGCCCTGGCTGGTAGCACAGTGGATAAGGTGCTGGCCTACACACCCAAAGGCTGCTGGTTCGATTCCCCAGCCAGGGTAAGTAACCAGGTTGCAAGCCAGGTTTCCAGCCAGGTTCGTAGCTAGAGGCAGGTAAAAGGCAACCATACATTGATGTTTCTCTCCTTCTCTCTCTGCCTCTCTCCCTTCCTCTCTCTCTGGAAATAATAAATAAAATCTTTTTAAAAAATGGGCAAAGGACCTGAATAGACACTTCTCCAAGGAGGACATACATGGGGCCCATGGACATATAAAAGAATGCTCAACATCACTAGCCATCAGAGATGCAAATTAAAAGCCACAATGAGATATCACCTCCCACCTATCAGAATGGCCATCATTAACAAATCAACAAACAAGTACTGGTGAGAATATGGAGAAAGGGAACCCTAGTGCACTGTTAATAGAACAGCAGACTGGTGCAGCCACTGTGAAAAACAGTATGAATTTACTCAAAATATTAAAAATGAGACTGTCTTTTGACTCAGCAATTTTACTGCTGGAAGTATACCCTAAGGATCCTAAAACACCAATTCAGAAGAACCTATGTGCCCCTATATTCATAGCAGCACTATTTATAATAGCTAAGTGCTGGTAAAGGCCTAAGTGCCCATCATTAGATGAGTGGCTCAAAATTGTGGTACATTTACACAAAAACTATGCAGCAGAAACAAAGAAGTAACTCCTACATTTTGTGACATCATGGATGGAACTGGAAAGTATTATACTTAGTGAAATAAGCCAGTTGGTGAAAGACAAATACCATATGATTTCATTTATAAGAGGATTCTAATGAACAAAATAAACTATTGAGCAAAATAAAACCAGAGGCATAAAACAAGGAACAGACTGACATCAACCACCAGGGAGAAGGGAAGAGGGTAAGGTTGTAAGGAAGTGGAAGGAACAAGTTAGGAACATATATGAATGACCTAAGGACATGGACAACTGTCGGGACCCCCTGAGTCAAGGCATGGCCGGACTCAGGGCTTCAAGGTGGGCTGATGGCCAAAAGGTCAACAGCTTGGCTGAGAAGAGTTCCAATGATTACAAAGTTCCACATCATGGTTAGAAGACAAGCTGACCTTCAGCAAGAATAAATAGCAGCTGTGTAGTGAAAGACATAATATAAGTAGTATGCTTAGAAAGTGATAATAATTAGTTACTAAGAAATAAGCAAATGTCTTGTGGGAAAAAGTACTTTCAGACAAAATAGTTTCACTAGGAGATAGGCTTGAATGCTTGAAAAACCTATATAAGTTTTGTGTGAACAATAAAGTGGTGCTGTCACCACGAGTGGCAGTCCTCCTGACCCCAACTTTTTTGTGTCTGTCTTTTCATTAAGAATCCTACCCTGTCTATCATTCCTCTGGCCTGGCAGGACCACAGCAGACAACAGGGTGGGGATTGACTGTGGGAGTGGGGGTTGGGCTGCTTAGAGGAGTGTAAATGGAGAAAAATTAGAACTTTTCCTAATTTTTATTTATTTTTACATGTAATAAAATAACATTAAATAAATAGATAAAAAGTCATGAGAGATTGAATATATAACATAACCTATTTATACTTTCATATTTCATTTATACCTCCTTGAAAATTATACAGGATGCATGTTATAAATGGATAAATTGGCAATAGCTTCGCATCTCCTTATTTCACATGCTTCCTATTAATTTTGAAAAAGTATGTTGCTAAGGTTATTATTTAACATTATTGTTTCAGATACAAAGTATTAAATTCTGAGAGCAACTGCCATGTCAAAGGTATACCTCTCACAAGTCCAGATATTGTACACAGAATTCAGGAGATCATCAATGAAGATTCAAGAAAGTTGATGTGCTCCATAGCAAGAGAACTGCAGATGTTGGATTAAATGGTTTGCAAGATTATTGCTGAAGATATCAGGTACAGATCATATGTCCTTAGAAGAGGCCAGTTTATGACACAGCAGACAAAGGAAAGGTGCTTTGAAAAAGTAAGGAAACTGCTAACAACGTTGAAAAATCCCAAAGAAAAAGCCCTCTGTTTTTCTTCTCTGATGAAAAGAAGTTTCAGCAGGTGGCTCTGTGGGAATCTTAATGAAATCCCAATTGTCATGAAAATGAAATTTCCTGCTACAGTGATGGTGTTAGGTGTTGTCAGCAATGAAGGAGATATCATGACCTCACATTTGTTTCCTCAAGGCTTGAAGGTGACTACTGATGTTTACCTTGACGTTTTGAGAGAAGTGGTTATACCATGGATGAAGCAAGTTGCAATGGATGTCATTTTATCTTCCAACAAGCTGGTGCACCAGCACATAACACCAAAAAGGTGCAACAATGTCTCAGTGTCAATGCTCCTGAATTCTGGTCAAAGGAAACCTGGCCACCTAATTCACCAGATGCAAATCCTTTGGACTATTATGTATGGAGCATTTGTGAGAGAGATGTTAATAAACAATCTCATTCCTTGTTATTAAAGCTAAATTGAAAACATGATAACACCCATGGATAAAGAAAAGTTAATGAAAGCATGCTCAAGATTCCCAAGTCAGAATCAAGTCTATTATTGCAACAAATGTACTTTTTTGAACAATTAAAAAATAATGTTTATGTATTTGCATATAAGAATACATTTATTTCTAAATGTAACACTTTTGTGGTATGTTGTTTATTTTAGACTAAAAATTTGCCACTTTATCATGTGTACCCTGTATTATAGATTGCTAGTATGACTGAAAAAACTTTCCTTGAATAACTTTATGATTTCCTGCTCAGAATATGTTATTGTTGTTATATTCTATCATAAGTTAATCTAAATATGTGATATGCTATTTTAATTTACTCATTCCTTCTTCCATGAAATTGAATTCCTGGATTTCTCCATTCTGAATTTAACTCTAAATGTTGAGTATTGTAATCAATAATCTAACTACTATTTACAAATACATAATCTAGATCACAGCCACCTCACATTAGGCTATTACATGGGTGACCTGATCTTCTAGATTTTGTACAAAATATTCATACTGAAGACCCTTTCTTGATTCATACTGAGTCCATAAACTAATTTAGATTTCTATAAGTTGGATTTCTGCATGATGATAATTGTTAAGTGTCCCAGAATGGGAGTTTTAGCTAAGTGTCTTTCAAATGCTATTTTCCTGCTATTAATTGCAACACTGCAATAACTCAACCTTTTGAGTTCATGCTAAAATAACCTTATATGAATGGAATTAAAACTCAGCTTTTATATTAAGAAATAACATAGGATACACTGAAATTAAAGGTCAGCATGTCATTAAAAATGATAGGTAATGAGACAGGTTTATTCTCTGATGGATCGAACAAGAGAGAAAAAGATAATAAAGAAGTGGATATCTTCAAAAGCAATTAAGATGAATTTGATATGTCATGCTACTTCTTGCCAGGTTAAATGTATAGTTTGATCAACAGTATTCCTCAAGTTAGCAAAGATTAATGATATGTACAGCAGGGAAACTGACAACCTCAACACTTGTCCTCTAAGTAGACCTCCAGACTTTGGCATTGACACCAGCAAGGTGACTTTTGGAGATTATTTAGTCACTCCTTGACTATTTTTAGTGATGTACATTATTGCATTTTGATGAACTTGTTCTATTTCTTACTGAAATATTATCCATTAATTATAATTCATAGATAAGTTAACAATGCCTATAAAATTGCCATATATAATGACATTAGTCTCCCCCGACAAAAAAATAGAGCTTTAGGAGACCTGGTACTATAGTTGTCACTAATAAGAATTATTTGAAAATACTGAAGAAATAAAACACAAAATCTACACATCAGGCATTTTTATGAACATACAAGTACGAGATTTTTCCAGCAATAAAAATCATGTTACCTTGCTTTGTGTTTTCAGTATTAGAAAGTAGTGGTCTTCTGTTTGTGTTGTTAAACTGCCACACTATTCTCCCAAAGTCCACATGACTAACCTCCTCTCCCCCTTTAAGTCCTATCTAAAACATTTCATTTTTAATGACTTTTATTTATTTTTAAAATATTTTATTTATTATTTTTCAGTGAGAGGGGCAGGGAGAGAGGGAGAGAGAGAGAAACATCAGTGTATGGTTGCCTTTCACCAGCTTCCAGCTACAGACCGAGCTGGGGACCTGGCTTGCAACCTAGTTATATTGCCCTGGCTAGGAATCGATTTTAATGATGACTTTTAAATTTGAATATTCTTTCACACCCTTTCTAAAGCCTAACTTCCTATTGGTTTTAATTTTTTTTCTGATGGAACTTATATGTGTTTGTAAAACAGTCCTGTCATGTCTATATAAGCAAATGCCTCAGAATCACAAATGTCCCTATTTGAGGAAAAATGACATTATCACCCTTCTAGCAACCAACACAACAAGAAACTTATAATTGAAATATAAAGGGCTTGTAGGCAAAGTAAAAATTGAGAATTATTCAATGAATTTTAGATGGGAACCAATGCATGCAAATTACTAAATTTTCACTTAATTAAAATCACTCCAAAACATGGAATCCTAAGTAACAATCATGTCTTCCTTTGTCACTTAGCCTTTCACCTGCAGTGCATTTAGGGATAATTATAGTACAATTATTCACCTGCATCAGTTTTGAGGCTACCACCTAATGTTTACCACCAGACTTCAACAAGGGATATTTAACTCATGATTGATGGGGTAATATGATCAAACTCTTAATTTAAATCTTGCTCAAAATAAATAAATGCCTAACCAAACAAATATCAAAAAATAGAGCCATTTCCTGCTAACTACAGGACAAATGGTAAAGTTTTTGAATAACCATGCACTTTGACTAACAAATAATAATTCTAAAAGATGGCTTCAAAAATCTTTAAAGTCTATCAGAATTTTTAGTTTTCTTCAAGTCCCATTTCCATGAAATGATTAAACTAAAAGGAAATAAAATTAATCAAGAATTTTCTCACAAAATATAATAGCATTCTCTAACTAAATCTCTATAGTATTATAATTACAATCTCGTAAAATAAGTTAATATATTTCCAATAAGTCTGAAATTCACTTCTTAGAGAACAAAAATAGATTGGGATGAAAAAACTTTAATAACAATTGATAACTTATAGTCTTAGTCACATTTTCCCAATTTTTTCTTCAATAAGATAATTTCTCATATTTGCCTATGTAGAGGTGTGCACAATCAATTGGCAATAACTTTGCATCTCCTTATTTCATGTGCTTATTAATTTTGAAAAACTGTTTTTAAGGTTATGATTTAACATCATTGTTTCAGATATAAAGTATTAAATTCCAAGAGCAACTGTCATGTTGAAGGAATACAATGTTAGAGAAACCATAATTTCTGGATTGCATGCAGGGCAAACTGCTAAGGAAATTGCAGACTTCAATAACATCCCTT
Organism: Noctilio leporinus; assembly: GCA_004026585.1. Taxonomy (NCBI): domain Eukaryota; kingdom Metazoa; phylum Chordata; class Mammalia; order Chiroptera; family Noctilionidae; genus Noctilio; species Noctilio leporinus. The sequence goes on along the minus strand of PVIW01015635.1, from coordinate 678 downwards.
TATGTACAGTTGACAACTTGAAGAAGATGTATGATGATGATCCTGATATCACCACACCAACAAGGAAAACAAATAAGGTATGCAAGGATCATACAAGTCCAGATATTGTACACAGAGTCCAAGAGATCATCAATGAAGATCCAGGATGTTTACCTTGATGTTTTGAGAGAAGTGGTTGTACCATGGATGAAGTCAGTCACAAATGGATATCATTTTATCTTCCAACAAGATGGTGCACCAGCACATAACACCAAAAAGGTGCAAGAATGTCTCATTGTCAATGTTCTTGAATGCTGGTCAAAGGAAATCTGGCTGCCTAGTTCACCAGATGCAAATCCTTTAGACTATTATGTATGCAGTATTTGTGAGAGAGAAGTTAATAAACAACCTCATTTCAATAAAGAGGTTATTAAAGCTAAGACTGAAAACATGATGATGTCAATGGATAAAGAAAAGTTCATTACATGGACAACAGGTAGGATTGACTTTGGGGGGAATGGGTGGGTGGGGAGGGGGACAGAGGGGAGCAAAAAGGGGATGGATGTAATACAACAACAATAAAATTTTTAAAAAAGAAAAAGAAAAGTTCATTAACGCATGCTCAAGATAAACTGAGTCTATTATTGCAGCAAATGGAGACTTTTTTGAATACTTTTTAAAAATAATGGCTCCTGTCTG
>PVIW01015634.1:0-19139 GCA_004026585.1 Noctilio leporinus | reverse complement strand
GCCTGCAAACCCAAAGGTGGCAGGTTCGATTCCCCAGCCAGGGCACATAATAAGGTTGCAAACCAGATCTCCAGTCAGGTCTGTGGCTGGAGACAGGTGAAAAGCAACCATACATTGATGTCTGTCTCCCTCTCTGCCTCTCTCCCTTCCCCTCTTTCTGAAAATAATGAAATAAAATCTTTAAAAAAAAAAAAAAAAAGCTTATAATATCTTTATCAGATGAGGAAAGAGACAAAGATTTGGGAAATAAAAGAATTACATAAGAATTAATGCCATAAAGCAGAAGGTAGCATGAGTTATGTGTGACCAATGGCCAGGACACACTATCTGGGGTCTGAGTGATCAGGAATACCTCCGGGGAAGAGGGAGGCTCTGGATTGAACTGCAGAGGGTTTGTAGCTTGTGGGTGATGGAGACAGGTGGGGGGGGGGGGGGTGTTTGCAGTTGGTATTGGTTCTGAATCACTCTATCCTTTCTAGACCATGCTGCCGGTGGGCTGTGTGCGCATCATCCCTTACAGCAGCCAGTATGAGGAGGCCTACCGGTGTAACTTCTTGGGGCTTGATCCCCATGTGCATATCCCCCAACATGTGCTCTGCTCAGGTGTGTGCCTTTCCTGTGTCTGATGGTCCTGAGCCACAGGCTTGGAAGTGGAGCTGGGTCTTTTGTGCAATCGAGGATGTCACCTGCTAGCCTTAAAAGTAGGGCCCATGTTGCAGGACCAGCTTTCCCAATGCCATTGGGCCCTCAATGCCAAAGGCCTGGCAGTGGGAGCATCATCAGTGGGAGGCAGAGGGTTGCCGGGCAGCCTGGCAGGAGTGTGTAAGGGACACCATGTAGTTCGGAGGCAGGCTGGGGTGTGACGGCCTGCCTTTATCTTCCCGAAGCCTGGTGGTCTTCCTTTGCTTTTTCACTGTTCTGTCCGGTTTCCTTCCTCTCCACGTTTTTTTCTTCCTTGATATGCCTTTTTGAAGTAAGAGTTTATTTAAGCCAAATCTGATGCCATGTGCTGGGAGCATGATCTCAAATACTCCCCATTTATATGCCCCAAATACGTCCTTCAAGCCCATTGGTAGTGTGGACTTGCTGAGCCCAGTCCTACCCTAGTTGCTCACAAGCTTCCTCCTCCAGGCAGATACCCAAGAAACTGATCAACATCCCTCACTTGGGTTTGGAGAGTTGAGTCAGCCTGGGTGCACAGCCCAGCCTCCAGCCCACTAGGACCTATCTGAGCATGTCTGTGAGGGGGCAGACACTGCGCTTGCTCCTGGTGGCTGGGCTGCCTATTGGCCAAGCGTTTGGCACTCAGCAGCCTTGAGCTACCTCTCTGTCCAGCACCACACTGCATCTTGGGTACAAGAGGCAGCTCCTTTTTTCTGGATGGTGTTCATACTGCCAGCCCTGGTTTCAGGTGTGGGCTTGAAATTCTTACCACTCTTAGCTGTGTGACCTCTTTTGGGTCACTTAGCTGCTGAGTCTGTTTCCCTCTCCATAAAATGGGGGTATAGTGGGGCCTCTCTGGAGATCATGGGGCTGTTGAGTATTAAATGAATTGAGGTGCATAATTAGAAGTTATTGTAAAATAATAAATTGTTAGTTTAACAGAGGCAAAAGTTAAACCTTAAGTACTTAACAAAGAAACCATAGAAACTTTTAAATGCAAAGCATTGATCTCAGGAGACTGGAGCCTGCCTGGTTGCTCTGAGATCATGTGGAGCAGCCGGCGGTGGGGAGTGGGAGGGTGGCTTGCTTCGGAAGTGGAGAGGAGCAGTGTGCTTGTGTTGCTGCAGAGTTTGCTGTCATAGTGGAGGTCCACACTGTGACCCGCTCTAGCCTCCATCCAGCTGGCTGTGAGGGTGACCAGTCTCTCAGCAAGTATGAATTCGTGGTGACCAGTGGGAGTCCTGTAGCTACAGACCGAGGTGGGTGCTGCTGAAGAGGGCTACCTCCCCCTGAATGAGAATGGAAGAAGGGTACCCACCCTGTGCTGATCACCCTGCCCCTTGTTCCCAGTTGGCCCAACCATTTTGAATAAGATAGAAGCTGCCTTGACCAACCAGAATCTGTCTGTGGATGTGGTTGACCAGTGCCTCGTCTGCCTCAAGGAAGAGTGGATGAAGTAAGTGCACCCCACCTGGACTCAGAGTCTCTGACTTCTGCTAGGCAGTGATGCATTGCTGCCAGCACTGTGTCTGCTATGGAAAACCAAAAGCTGCTTCCAGAGAAAGAGAGGAGGAGGTCATGGCCTCCAGGAGAAGCAGTCCAGAGTAGAGGTTAAGAGTGTGAGTTCAATTACCAGTCTGCCACTTGATGTATTAACTGGGAGACACTGAGCAAGTGACCCAGTGCCCCTAAGCCTGGCTTCTCTCTTGTGAGATGGGGATGACACCTGCCTCCAACGGAAGCTACTTAATTAATGTAGGACATCTGAAAGTCAGATAATAGATGTTCCTGTTTTACTAAAGCAAGTTACTTCATTGCCTCCTGCCTTCTTAGTAATTTTTTTGTCAAATTTAATTAGTCATAATTCTGATTTTAAATAATACAGAGAAGCTTAGGATCAACCAAGGCCTTTCATGAATTCAAGTACATTTTTTCTTCTCTCTTACTTCTCCAATTTGATGCACTAGCCACATTACCCAAGACTGTCACTGCTGGGCGATGAGAAGTTGTAAAAGAATACAGGTGTGGGTGGCTGTCCTACTGAGCTGTTTCTTCAGTGTTTGAATTCTAGCTCCACATGCAGGGCTTTGGTTAGTTTTGAAGCCATTAGGCCCCAGGACCAGATCTCTGGTGACTGTGCTGTGGTATCTGAAATGTTTTGTTTTGGTTTTCTACAGCAAAGTGAAGGTCCTTTTTAAATTCACCAAGGTGGACAGTCGACCCAAAGAGGACACACAGAAGCTCCTGAGTATCCTTGGAGCATCAGAGGAGGACAATGTCAAGCTCCTCAAATTCTGGATGACAGGCCTAAGCAAAACCTACAAGTCACACCTCATGTCCACCGTCCGTAGTCCCACGGCTTCAGAGCCTCGTAACTGACCCCATGGTGGAAGGCTATGTCTGCATACGACTTCCGGGAAGTGGGGATGGCCATTCTCACCACTGACCTCACAGGTAGGGTGTCTGTTGGCAGTCACAGCTGTTCTCCCATTTCGGAACTGCTGACATGGAGCTGTTACCAAGCAAGGAAGGGAACCTGCTGAGGCTGAGCTGCACCTCTGTGTGGAGTTTGGGCCTAGTGTGTTCTTGGGGCCATTCCATAAGCTGTTTCTGTTGTTCCAGCCTGAAGAAGACAGTGGGAGACATGCAGGGGACAGGTCCCTGCGTTTGTGCACACCTATGAGAAGATGGAAGAAAATGTGTGTCTTAAGTCTCTCATGGACTTAGATTACAAAATTGATAGGAAAAACCTGTCAGGCCAGTCCACAATATTGTACCCTCTTCTCAAGGTTAACATTCAAAACTTTCTGTTCTGAAATTGAGCAAGTTTTCCAGGTTTTATCTGTATACATGTATGTATTGCTATAGTTTTGAGTTTTCAAGACTAGGTGCTAACCTTGAGTTGTTTTAGTAACCTGGTGTTGAGTTGGGGCCCTGGGGAAGGCTTCTGGAGTAAAGAGGATGCATGCATTTCTCCTAGTTGGATCCTCGGGAATTCATATTCTGAAGGCATGTGACTTCCAGCCATGCTTTTCTGAGAGTGCTTTGAAATTACATTGTAGTTTGAGGACAAGCCTCTGATCTTTGTTACACAAATATGATTCTTTGCAGAAATGTTCAGTGGGGCCATTTGACTTGCCCAGTTCACTGTGTATGCAGTTTAGAAACTCACCATGGTTTTCTTCCATGTCAGTTGTTCTTTATTGCTTCTTCAACATTTATACTTGGCTGTAGTTAATTTTTGTAGCCAGTCATAATTATTTAAGATAAAAATAGTTCCATCATCTTAGCGTTCATTTTTGATAAAGGTTGCTGGTTTAGAGGGATTTCCCAGCAGTTCTGCTGATTTGTTTAGTTTAATATATATTTAACATGACTAAATTTACATGTCTCTATATCATGTGTAAGTACATTGAAACAATAAAGATGTATTTTTATAAAATGTTGACTACTTGGTTTCATTGGTTTGGTAACAAGTTTTCTTGGGAGCAATCTCAGAAAATTTTGTGGTTAAAATAACCCCAGTAATGATAAAACTATTGGAATTCAAGTCTGTTAACACTTGTAATTTCCTGGGAAAGACTGGTGAACTATGGTTAATTTTGGTCAATTTCAGCTTCTGACATGGTAGCAGCCACCATCCCCAACTCCTTGCCCATGTCAGGTAGTGTTCAGTGTTCTTGCAGCAGCTTGCACCCAGCATATGGGAGCTAGGGTGGGTGGAAAGAACCCTAATCTAACTACTAGGGATCTTTGCACCAATCACTGATTGCTACTTCTGATCACAAAGGTGCAAAGAGGCTGGTAGCTGTGGCTGCACCTTTCCCCTTGTTGCAAGCTCCTCCTTTGGCTGAAGTGCCCTCTAGAAGACTTACTGTGCTGCTGCCCTCTGTCACCCACTTCATTGTTTGCTTTTCTCCTTTCAGGAGCCAGATATGAGAGTTCAACATTCAAAAACAACTGCACATATGGGAAAAATGAGAAAGTGGCTGTATACCCAAGAAAAGGCTCAGAAAAGACCTGTGGAAAACATACATTTATACTTCAGGCCTATTTATGGCAGAGACAGCCTACATCTATAAAAATAAGTTTTAAAAAGAACAATGAAACTCAGGGGAGGGGAAAAGCTATATTGATTTTTCAGATTTAACACATTATTAGATTTAAATATCCAGTGTTCAAAAAAAAAAAAGAAAATTCACAAGGCATACAAAGAGGAATGTATGACCCATTCAAAGGGAAAAAAATAATTCAACAGGCTCTGTCCCTGAAAATATTTAATGGCAAATATGTTAGATAAGACTAAAGCAACTGTCTTAAGCTCCAGCTACTAAAGGAAAATGTAGGGAATGTCAAGAAAATGGTATGGAAACAAAAATATATCAAGAGAGTTAGAAAACCTAAAATTCAAGAAATTCCAGATCTGAAAATTACAATGAAAACCTTAATAGAGGGAGTTAAAAGCATATTTAGCAGTTAGAAGAAAGTCATGGAACTTGAAGATAAAATGATAGGAATATTTGAGACTGAGAAACAGAAAAAAAATGAAAAAAATGAACAGAGCCTTAAACACCTATGGATACCATCAAATGGGCCGGTTCACAAATCATGGGACTCTCAGAAAAAGAACAAAAGGGGAGAGACTATCCAAAGAAATGGCTGAAAGCTTCTTAAATTTGATGAAATATACAAGAAGCTCAACAAACTACCAAGTAAGATTTTAAAAGACCCACACCAATAACATAATCAAGCTCAAAAGAGAAAACAAGTCCTGACAGAAGTAAAAGAGGTGAATCATTATATGCATCCTCAGTAAGATTATCTTCAGATTTCTCATCAGAAACTTTGGGGGTCAAAAGACTTGGCTAATTCAGAGTGCTCAAACAAAACAAAAGTAAACAATCATTTATCCAGCAAAAGTGCCCTTAAGAGCGAGGGAGAAGTCAAGACATTGCAAGATAAAAGCTAGGTAATTTATGAGCACTGGACCTGCCCTGCAAGAAGTGCTCAAGGGAGTCCTGCAAGGTGAAATAAAGACACTGGACAGTGTCTTAAAGCCAAGCAAGGTTCTCAATAAAGGTAAATGAACAGGCCATTATGTAAGCTAATAGTACTGTAACAATAGTTTGTAACTGTACTTTTTGTTTTTTACAGCTTAAGAAATTAAATACTAATGTTAAAAGCTAGTGTTACTGAACTTGGGTTTGCAACTACAAATCTTATTTTCTACATAACTTAGGCAACTAACGCATTTAGAAGGACTAGTTTATGTCTGGGCAAACTATAGGAAGATGTAATTTAGTGACATCAAAAAGTGAGGATGGAGCTGTAAAGTTCTTGTTACTGAAGTTAAGCTGCTATAAGTTGAAATTAGATATTATAAACTTAATATGTTAAGGTTGTTAAATGTAATTCTTACGGTAACCACAAGGAAAATAGCTATGAAATATATACAAAATAAAACATTTTACTATAAAAATTAACAAAGAACCCGTAAAATGAGTCATCAAAAAATAAATAAATAAAAAAGCTATATGGCATACAGAAAACAAAACACAATAACAGAAGTTGGTCTCTCCTTACCAGTAATTACTCTAGCCCTGGCTTGTGGCTCAGTGTAAAGGTGCCAGTGGGAGAATTGAGCAATGAAGAGAGAGCCAACCTAACAGAAGCAGAGTTTCAAACTCATGATTAAGATGCTCACAGACTTTACATATGCTTAAATACAGCAAATGCAGAAAGGAAGAAGTGAAGGCTAGGCTATGTGAAACAAAGAAAAGTCCACATGAAACCAGGGATGAAAGAAAGGAAACTGGTTCAAATTAATGATTTGGAACATAAGGAAAAAATAAACAATGCAGAAAGAGGAAACAATTGAAAAAAATGAGAAGAGGCATAGGAACATCTGGGACAACTTTAGGCATGCCAATATCTGAAGCATAGGGGTGCCAGAAGAAGAGAAGGAGCAAAAAATTGAAAACTTACATGAAAAAATAATGAAGAAAAACTTCCCTAATTTGGTGAAGGAATGAAGACATACAAGCCCAGTAAGTACAGACTCCCAAACAAACTGGCCCTAAAGAGGAACACACCAAGACACATCATAATTAAAATGCCAAAGGTTAAGGATAAAGAGAGAATCTTAAAGGCAGAAAGAGAAAAAATAACCTACAAAGGGGTTTCTATAACACTATCAGCTGATTTCTCAAAAGAAACTTTGCAGTCAAGAAGGCCCTGGCAGGAAGTATTCAAAGTGATGAAAAGCAAAGACCTACAAACAAGATTACTCTATCCAAGAAAGAGAGAGAGAAGCATCAATTTATAGTGCCTCTGTGGTTGTCTCTTGTATGTCCCCACCAGAGACCTGGCCCACAACCCAGGCATATGCCCTGACATGGAATTGAACTGGTGACCTTTTGGTTTGTAGGCTGGCACTCAATCCACTGAGTCACACCAGTCAGGGCTGGAAGTCACTTTATAATACAACTCTTAAAGTGTATAAGTAGCAATCTGTCTTCTATAGTAGATTCTTAGAATTAAACAGGGGGTGTCAGGTAATAACTCAGTACCCCAAACTCAGTAGGTAGATCAAATTGACTTAACAGGCAATTCTCAGCCACTCACTTTCTGCTTCAACCCAAAAAACATCTTCCAGTTGTTCCAATGTACTATTTTTTTGTTCCTCTTAAGCCTTCATATCAGTTATTTTATTTACATAGAATATTCTTACTCTGCTATTTCATTTATTTTACTCATCTTTCTGATCTCATCTAAAATGTTATTCTCTCAAAGAATGTTCCCTGATCATCCCCTCTCCACAAGGTTGGGTTAGTTGATACTGCTATACATGGTCAGAACACCATGCATATCCCTGTCAGAGAACATTCCTAATTGCATTGTATTATAATTGCTATTTCCTTGCCTAATCAAATGTATTAAACTATAAGATTAATAAAACAGAGACAATGTGAAAAAAAAAATTACTCTATCCAGCAAAGCTATCATTCAGAATGGAAGGGCAGATAAAGTGCTTCCAAGACATGCTAAATCCAAAGGAGTTCATCATCACCAAGCTGTTATTATATGAAATGTTAAAGGAACTTAAGAAAAAGAGGATCAGCCCTGGCTGGTAGTACAGTGGATAAGGTGATGGCCTGCGAACCCAAGATCACTGGTTCAATTCCAAGCCAGGGCACATAACCAGATTGTAAACCAGGTCTCCAGCCAGGTCCATAGCTGGAGGCAGGTGAAAGGCAACCATACATTGATGTTTCCCTTTTTCCCTCCTTCCCTTCCTCTCTCTGTGGAAATAATAAATAAAATCTTAAAAAAAAAAAAAAAAGGTGCCGGCCTGCGAACCCAAAGGTCGCTGGTTCGATTCCCCAGCCAGGGAACATAACCAGGTTGCAGTCCAGGTCTCCAGCCAGGTCTGTGGCTGGAGGCAGGTGAAAGGCAACCATACATTGATGTTTCTCTTCCTCTCTGCCTCTCTCCCTTCCTCTCTCTCTCTCTCTGGAAATAATATTAAATAAAATATATTAAAAAAAATAGAGGATCAAAATTATGAACATTAAAAGGACAACAAACAACTATCAACAGAATCTAAAAAATAAAAACAAAAACTAAGCAGACAACCAGGGAGGGAACAGAATAAAGATATGGGGACATTTGGAGGGGTGTCAGCTGGGATGGGGAAGGGCACGAGGCGGGAAAGGTGCTTGGATTAAGAAGCATTGTTAGTGGGTGCAGAATAGAAAGGGAGATAAGAACAGTACAGGAAGAGGTAAAGTCAAGTAACACATGCATGACCCATGGACATGAACTAAGAAAGGCAGGATTGCTGGAGGAAGGGTGGTGCTGGGAGGAGGGGAGCAAAGGGAAAAGAAATTGGGATAAATGTAACAGCATAATCAATTTTTTAAATCATTCAAAAAATAGAAGACAACTACCTCCATATACAAGCCATAATATAGCACACATAATAACTTAGTGGTGAAAGACTGAAACTTTTTGTTTGCAATAAAAGAAAAAAACAAGGATGCCTACTTCACCACTTCTATTCAGCACAGTGTTGGACTCAGAGCAATCAGGCAAGAAAAAGAGATAAAAGTCATCCAAGTAAGAAAAAGCACAGTAAAATTATTTGCAGATAATATATGTTCTTATACATAGAAAGTCATAAGGCTCTACAAAAAAAAAAAAAAAAAAAAAAAAAAAAAAAAAAAAAAAAAAAAAAAAAAAAAAAAAAAAAAAAAAAAAAAAAAAAAAAAAAAAAAAAAAAAAAAAAAAAAAAAAAAAAAAAAAAAAAAAAAAAAAAAAAAAAAAAACCTGTTAGATATAGTAAGTGAATTGAGCAAAGTGGTAGGATACAAAGTCAAAAGGCAAAAAAAAAAAAAAGTTGCATTTTTAACACAATCTTAAAAGGGAACTATGAAAAATTTCTATTCAAAATGGCATTAAAATTAAAATAAGAGTTAATGGAGTAAAGATGTATTATAAAAGCTATAAAACATAAAAAATTTAAGGTATGCATAAATAAAAACATTCTCTCATATTCACGCATAGAAAACATAATATTGTTAAAATGCCAGTATTACCTAGAGCTATCTACATATTCAATGCAATTCCTGCCAGAATCTCATTGACTTTTTTCCAGAAGTGGAAAAACCCATCCTAAAATTCACATAAAATCTCAAGGGACTCCTCCATATCACCAAAACAATCTTTTAAACAGGGAACAAACTGGAGAACTCACACATCCCAATATCAAAACCTACTACAAAGCCACAGTAATCAAAACATGGTATTGGCATAAAACAGCTATATAGACCATTGAAATTCAATAGAGCCCCCAAATAAACCTTCACAAATATGGTCAAATGATTTTTGACAAGAATGCCAAGACAAGGGAAAACACAGTCCTTTCAACAAATCGTGCTGAAGAAATGAATATCCACATGCATGCTGTTACAGTGGTCTCAATTTCTTTGTCTTTTGCTTCCCTCTTCCCAGGCACCCCCTTCCCTCCAGCAGTCCCACCTCTGCTTAGTTCATGTCCATGGGTTGTGCATGTAAGTTCAATGAATTAAAGACTAAAATGTAAGACTCAAACCATAAAACTAGAAGAAAAACATATAGGTAGGAAAGTCTAGGATATTTCTGTAGGTGGTGTAAGAAGGCGGTCTAGTTTCATTTTTTGCACATTTTCTGTCCAATTTATCCAACACCATTTATTGAATAGATTGTCTTTACCTTATCATATGTTCTTGCCTCCTTTGTTAAAATTTTTTTTGCAAAGTTTATTTCACAGAATGCACATTTATATGGAAGTATAACAGTGTTTCAACATGTGATGTACAGAAAAATATCAATTATCATTGTCAGGATGGTTGTCTCTGTTTTAACTAGACAACCTATATTTTTATTGGTTTTAACTAGACAATCTATATTTTAAAAATAGATTTAAAATATAAGGCACCAAACTGTAATCTGTAACAAATGAATAGCGAAAATATGAAGAATAAGAAAAAATAATTATTTTCTTTTACTAATCCAAGACTAGTGACTAGAAAGGAATAGTGACCTCCTTTGAACTTATTTGTGACTCACCAGAAAACTCACTAGCATTAGGACAACTAATTTGCATTTAAGTTTTAGTCAATGGTTTGAATCAGGATTCCATGCATTTCAGGAAACATGTGTTCTGTGTGTGTGTGCATGTGTGCACAAATATATACATGTATATATCTGTGTGCCTAGCTATCACAAGGATTCAATAATACATGGTTCCTGTACTCACTTGCAGCCAGTGGCTAGAGAAAGGCAAGGGAATTTTGGTTCCATATACCATGCAGAAGTGTATACTGAAGGACAGGACTGAAGGGCATAAATGGAAAATGTTTATATGCAGTAAACATTTAGAGTAATCAAATATCCCCCACCAGACAACGATCAAATACTGCCTTATGTACACAATAAAAATAATACATGTTTCTGAAGATAAACCTCAATATGTACTCCAAAAAGAGAATACTGACAAGAACATGAAAGATGCTAATTGTTTCAAGATCACACTCTAGGACTCCCAGCATTTGGAGGTATCAGTACTTGTGTACTCAGCTGGCAGTTAGAAATACACATACATACAGGTAAAATAAGTTTTACTCTATTTTGCAGCCTTTGGTGTTGGCATATTACAAACAATCCAACAAAGATCTTGGGAGCAATCTTGAGTCCCTCACATAACCTATTATGTTTTCTACAAGATCAAACGGAAGTTTCTAATTGCTAAATTACTATAACTGTTAAACAGAATAAACATTATTTTAAGATTTCAAATATGCACTGACAGGACATTATTCTATCAGTAGAGATTCTTTTAAAACTTCAAGAGTTACTATTTTATAAAAACACCTTCAATGCATATTCAAAAACACATGTTGGCAGGAAAATACAAAACTGAGAGGCAATGGAGATTTTCACAATAAAAGAAAATAGCTCTACTCAGAACCCATTCTTGTGAGCTAGAGTCATGATGATACAGAGAGCCTTTTCTGAGATCAGCTAAAATGACTTTTTGATGTTTTCCTGTTTGGGAAAGGTTCTTTTCTTTTACTGATTCAAGGTAGAAGTGGAGAAATGTTGGGAGACAGGCCTGGAAGTTAAAAGGCAGAGTGGTGGATAAATTCTCTTCCAGGTTTAGATATCTGATGGGGCAGAATCAGATTTGTTTCTATTTTTGTCATCTAAAGGTATCTGGGAGCTTTGGTGGAGTGTTGTGGAACGTTTTAGATGGTCCTTTTGGCTCTCAGGAAGGGTATTAGACATGAGTGGCTTGGTCTCGCTGCTGACACCTAGTATCTGGTCAGGTATACGTTCCTGTGACACTGAATGTAAAGTTGTGGGTGGTCCCACTGGTGTCAATGGTCTCCCTGGTCTTTCCAGTTTTTGTTACTTTGTTGGTCATTGTTTTGGTGGATGACTCATCCAAACAGGCAGGAGGGGTAGAGCCAGGCAGAAAGGATGCAGGGTGGTGGAGGGAGGCGAGGCAGTGACAGTGAGGCAGTCACTACCTCCTTTGTTAAATGTTAATCAACCATATAGATGTGGGTTTATTTCTGGGCTCTCTGTCCTGTTACATTTTCTGTTTTACTTTTTAATTTATTTTTTTGATTATGCTGTTACAGTTGTCTCAATTTCTTTTCCCTTTGCTCCCCTCTTCCCAAGCACCCGCTTCCCTCCAGCAGTCCCACCTCTGCTTAGTTCCTATCCATGGGTTGCGCATATAAGTTTCATGGCTTCATCCTTTCCTATAGTATTCTTAACTTCTCCTTGTCTACCTTGTATCCACTAATTATGCTTCCTAATCCCTGCACCATTTCCCCATTTCTGTCTTCCCTCTCCCAGATGATAACCCTCCAAATGATCCCCATACCTATAACTTTGAACCGATTCTTGATGTTTGCTTAGTTTGTTTTTATTTTCTTAGGTTCTATTGTTAATAGTTATTTGTTATCATTTTAACATTTTATAGTTTTGATCTTAAGTAAGTCCTTTAACATGTCATATAATAAGGACTTGATAATGATGAACTTCTTTAACTTTATCTTGTGTGGGAAGCACTTGATCTCCTTTTCCATTCCAAACGATAGCTTTGCTGGATAGAGTAATCTTGGTTGTAGACCCTTGCTTTTCATCACTTTGAATATTTCTTGCCAGTCCCTTTTTGCTTGCAAAGTTTCTTTTGAGAGATTAGCTGATAGTCTTATAGGACCCTTTGTAGGTAACTCTTTTCTCTTGCTGCTTTTAAGATTTTCTCTCTATCCTTAACCTTTAGCATTTTAATTATGATATGTCTTGGTGTGGTCCTCTTTGGGTCTAGCTTATTTGGGAGTCTCTGTGCTTGCTGGACTTGTATGTCTATTTCCTTCACCAAATTTTGGGAAGTTTTCCTTCATTATTTTTTCACGTAGGTTTTCAATTTCTTGCTTTTCCTCTTCTCCTTCTGGCACACTTATGATTCAGATGTTTACATGTTCAAAGTTGTCCCAGAGGTTCCTAAGCCTCTCTTCGTTTTTTTCCCATTTTTGTTTCCTACTTTTGCACTGTTTGACTGTTTATTTCTTCCTTGTATTCCAAGGCATTGATTTAAAACCCCAGTTTTCTTCCCTTCACCATTGGTTTTGTGTAGATTTTCTTTTGTTTTACTTAGCATAGCCTTCACTTCTTCACTTTTGCATTTGCCATACTTAAACATATCTGTCAAATCTATAGGCATCTTAATAACCATCATTTTGAACTCTGTGTCTGTTAGATTGGCTCTCTCCTTGGCTTAGTTCTCCCACTGGCACCTTGATCTGCTCCCTCTTTTGGGCCATACTTCTCTATCTCCTAAACTTGACAGGCTCCTGTGTTTGCCTCTGTTACTTAGGTAGAGCTGTTGCGCCTGTTATATTGTAAGGGGTGAGCCTTAGTTATTTGTCAGTGCAGGGTGACCTGTTTCACCACATTGTGGTGCTGTATGTGGTGGAGGGGAATGAGAGGGAACAATCCTGCTTGCTCAGCATTTGTCCCTTTTCCAGATACCTCTCCCACTTCCCATATGGGACTGGCACCACTCTAGCTGTTTTCCTGGACATTGTTCCCAGAATGGGCAAGTCTTGTGGACATTCTAGGACCACAGTGGCCTCTAAATAGACAGACTCTATTGAGAGACCAGCAAGTCTTCCTCCATCTCAACCTCCATTTGTTTTCACAGTCAGGTTCAATGAGGCTTTATTTTCCTCCTGGTGCTGGAACCATGAGCCTTGAGGCCTGGTCTGATCTGGTGCTGGGAGCACTCCCCAGCATCCCACCTTTTTAAAAAATGTGTGACTGAGCTTTTCACCTACTGGCCACAGCCACTGTCCTGCTGACCTAGGGCCAAACAGCAATCTTTCTGCCCCAGTTCCACCCCTCCTACTTATATGGATGAGTATTTTTTCTTTAGTTTTGAGGTGGCTGTATTCCTTCTTAGTTGTGGAGGGAGTTTTGAGGTGGTTGTATTCTTTCTTAGTTGTGGAAGCCTCTCAGACCCTCATTTTCTGTTTACATCAGTATTATACTTTGTTGTTGTTTTTTTTCTCAAGATTTCTGTGGCTATTGGTCTTTTGAAGTTTCATTAAAATTTTTTGGATTGTTCTAGTTCTGTGAAATACACCATTGGTATTTTGATAGGAACTGCATTAAATCTATAGATTGCTTTGGGTAGTATGGACATTTCAAAAATGTTAATTCTTCCTATTATTGAGCATGGTATGTGCTTCCACTTATTTGTTTTCTCTTCAATTTCTTTCTTCAGTGTCTTATAATTTTCCAAGTAGAGGTCTTTTATCTCATTGGTTAAATTTATTCCTAGGTATTTTTTTGATCCAATTAAAATGGGTTAGTTGTTTTAGTTTCCCTTTCTGATAGTTTGTTATTGGTGTATAAAAGTATAGCTGATATTTATTTTGTATCCTGCTATGTTGCTAAATTCAGTTTTTAGTTCTTGTTGGGTTTTTTTGGTAGACTTGAGTTTGACTTCTTCATTTCCAATTTAGATGCCTTTTATTTTTTTATTCTTGTCTGATTGCTGTGGCTAAGAATTTCAGTACTATGTTGAATAAGAGCAGTGAAAGTGGACATCCATTTCTTGTTTCTGATCTTAAGGAAAATGAGTATGATGTTTGCTGTGTGTTTGTCATATCACTTTGAGATGGGTGCTGGATTATGTAAAATGCTTTTTATGTGTTTATGGATATGATCATATGACTTTTATCTTTTACTTTATTTGTATTTATGTTAATTGATTGGTGGATAGTGTAACAAACTTGCAACCCAGGAATAAATCCTACTTGATTTTGGTGTATCATCTTTTTAATGTATTGCTGGATTTGGTTTGCTAATATTTTGTTGAGGATTTTTTGTATCTATATTTATCAGGAATATTGGCTTGTAATTTTCTTCTTTGTAGTGACTTTTTCTGGTTTTGGAATTCAGATAATGCTGGCTTCATAAAATGAGCTTAGGAGTCTTTCCTCCTCTTGAATGTTTTGAGGATTGATGTTAGTTCTTATTTGAATGTTTAATAAAATTCACCTGTGAAGAATCCATTCCAGGATTTCGTTTGTTGAAAGTTTTCTTTTTTAAAAGATTTTATTCATTATTTTCAGAGAGAAAGGCAGGGAGGGAAGAAGGAAGGGAGAGAAGCATCAATGTATGGTTGCCTTTCACCTGCCTTCAGCTATAGACCTGGCTGGAGACCTGGCTTGTAACCTGGTTATGTGCCCTGACTGGCAATTGAACCAGTGACCTTTGGGTTGGCAGGCCAGTGCCTATTCATTGAGCCACCAGCCAGGGGCAATTTCACCACTTCTATTCAACATATTGGAAGTCCTAGCCACAGCAATCAGACAATAAAAAGAAATAAAAGGCATTTAAAATAAAAAGGAAGATGTAAAACTGTCATTATTAATGAATGAAATGATAATAAATAGAATCCTAGAGTTTGCCAAAAATGACAAGAATAAATTTAGCAAAGTAGCAGGATACAAAAATAATATTCAGAAATATTTAATACACCAATAACAAAGTATCAGAAAGAGAAAGCAATGCCATTCAAAATTGCATCAAAAACCCTAAAATACCTAAGAATAAATTTAACCAAGGAGGCAAAAGACCTGTTCTTGGAAAAATGTAAGTCACTGCAGGTGCATGATGTAATTCCCAGAGTAACCACCAAAACACACTTTTAAAAAATAGCTTCATTTTAAGAAGTTGTTGATGCAAATAGATCCTAAGCCCCAGGAAATGGATTTCCTTGAATCTTTAATTTACCACAATCCATTTGTTCTGGGAAATATAGCAACTTCAATATAGCTCCACTTCCCTTTGCTTTATGCTATTATAATCATATATATTATATCTGTATATGTTAACCAACAAAACAGTGTTATAATTATTGCTTAAATATTTTATGTATTATAAAGAAATTAAAAGACACACAAGTCATAATTTTTATATTTATCCACATAGTGATCATTTTCAGTCCCATCATTTCACCGTGTGGGTATGTTAACTTGTATGAGTTCATTGTAAATTTTGGATATTAACCCCTTATTGAATGTATCATTGACTAATATTTTCTCCCATTTGGTTGGTTGCCTTTTTATTTTGTTAGTTTTCTTTGCTGTGCAAAATATTTTTAGTTTTATATAGTCCCATTTGTTTATTTTGATTGTTTCCCTTGTCCAAGAAGATCTGTAATATATATATATTATATATATATATATATATATAAGAGCAATGACACAGAGTTTACTGCCTATGTTTTCTTCTAGTATTGCAGTTTCAGGCCTTTCATTGATGCCTTTAATCTGTTTTAAGTATATTCTTATATACAGTGTAAAGAAGTAGTCTAGTTTAATTTTTTTGCATGTAGCTGTCCAGTTTTCCCAATTCCATTCATTGAAGAAATTGTCTTTATCCTATTGCATATTCTTGTCTGCTTTGTCATAGATTAATTGATCATGGGTTTATTCCCAGACTCTCTATTGTGTTCCATTGATCTATGTGTTTTTATGCTAGTACTATGCTTTTTTTTTTTTTTTTTTCTTTTTTTTTAAGAGGAGGGATGGGAGGGAGAGAGAGAGATTGAGGTGAGGGAGACACACCAGTTGGTTACCTCCTGTACATGCCTTGACAAGGAGATTGAACCTGCAACCTAGGTATGTGCCCTGACTAGGAATCAAACCAGTGACCTTTGGTGCATGGGACAACACTCCAACCAACTAAGCTACACGAGCCAAGGCAGTCCTATGCTTTTTGAGTCACTAAAACCATGTAGCATAGTTTAATATTGGTAGTATGGCACCTCCAACTTTGCTCTTTCTCAAGATTGCTCTATTTTAAGTCTTCTATGGTTCTGTGTTAATTTTAGAATTGTTTGAGTTTTTGAAAAATGCCATTGGTATTGTGATAGGGATTGCATAGAATCTATAGACTGCTTTGTGTAGTATAGACATTTATTTATCAATGTTCTTCCCATCCAAGAGCACAATGTATGCTTTGATAATTATTTGTCTCTTCTTCAGTTTCTTTCTTCACTGTCTTACAATTTTCTGACTATGGGTTTTTTGGTTAAATTTATTCCTATGTATTTTAGTTTATTGATGTAATTGTAAATGGGATTGTTTTATTAATTTCCCTTACTAAAAGTTTATTATTGGGGTATAAAAATGCAACCAGAGAGAGGAAAAGATGGCAACAGAGTAGAGAGCAGAGCTGACGGTGTTCTCGAGTACCAGAGCAGCTAGAGGACAAGATAGGGAGCGTGAGATGTCTTCAGGACCCTAAGAATTGGAGCAGTCAGCATCTGGACACAGGGGAGCACAGCCCAGAGGCAGAGGAGACCAGCAGGACAGTAGGTGAGGCGGTTCCCGACAGACTGGCCTGCAGGCTGAGGCTGGCTCTGGGCAGTGGCGGCTCTGCCCAGAGGGACGCATTTGACTGAGGCCAGCTCTGGGCTCCCTGGTGACTAGAAGTCTCAACAGTGAAGTGCAGGCAGTGAAGGCAAATGCCATAGGGAACAAGGAATTGAACTCTTGCAGGGGAGGGACTGTGTGAGAGCCTCACTCCGGCAACAGGGAAAGGAAGCTCCTCACAGGGCTAGAGGCAGAGAAGAGCCCTGCGGGGAGTCAGAGCAGGGGAGCAGGGAAGTGCACGGGCGGGCCAGCGAGAGGGCCAAAAACGGTGTTGCTGGGCCACTGGGGAAACAGCAGTTTAAAGCCCCTGCGAGGAGGGAGGCCCAGCCATGCGCAACCACACAGGCCCCCAGGCTCCACAGAAACTCCAAACGGCAAGCCGGGAACTAGTAGCAGGGGTAACTAACCCGCCATTGCCAGAGACAAAGGCCGCACCTCCCACACCTGGGAGGGGCTTATCACAGATGCCTCGTAAAGGACTCCTTGGAGAGCTGGTTGGCTTGGAGGATTGGTGCCCACCCGGGGGGGCGGGGCAGTGTAGGCGGACCCGGGCAGTGTTGACGGACAGGGGCAGCCTCCTCCCGGAACTGCGGGGGCAGGGCCAGTCGTCACAGGGACCTGCGAGGTTGCAGGCTGCCCTGCAGGGGTGCTGGGTTCTCCTCATGGGCAGGAACCTCCACCAGGAGTGGGAGGGGGCACCCTGAGGGCTCCAGAATACTGGCAGCCCTAAAACCCAGCCAGGCTGCAGAAGGCCCAGCCTACCTGGGGGTGGACACTCATAATCAGCCCTGACTGTGACAATCAGAGGCTCTGCCACATACCAAGACCGGCTAGACTATAGACTGCAAAGTCCTGACCAAGAAAAAGAGGCAGCCTCAGGAAAGGGATTGCTGCCAATCTCAAGTACCTGAGTTATACCGAGAGCTATATGAACTATTAATCCCCAACATATCCTTTTCAAAAGTTACTTTTCACATATTCTTAATCCCCCCCATACCTCAATCCACCTAAATACACAAGACCCTCCCCCTACTCTCGAATTAAAGTATACTCACTCTGTGGCTACAGCGCATTCCCAGTCCTTAATCTAAGTATTCCTCCCTTCCCCAGCTACCTAAACCCTTTCTTTATTCTTTTCTTCCTTCCTCTTTTTTTTTCTTTTTTTTCTTTTTCTTCCTGGTAAAGCCCACAGGTTCTGGCTCCACCTGGATCAATCAGAAACCATAAAGGGGGAACAGACACCTAAACTCTTTCTTTATTAATATTGATTTCTCTTTGTCTTGTGACTTTCTCCCTTTCTTTTTTTCTTTCTTTTTTTTTCCTCTGCTAAAAGCCCTCAGGTCCAGGCTCCATCTGGACCAGTCAGGGATTATAAAGGGTGAACAGCCATCTAAACCCTTTCTTCTTATTATTAGTATAGTTTTTATTTATTTTTTCCTTTTGTATTTTTGTTTTGTTTTTTGTTTGTTTTTATTTTTGTTTTTGTTTTTTTTCTGCTAAAAGCCCACAGGCCCAAAATACAACCAGACAGCCCAAATAAAGGACACACCAAGAACAGCAAGTGGAGAAAATCTGGGAGATGGCAACACTGAACTGCACAAATCTCCTATCACAGAAGGGTGCTCAACTAAGGCAAGGAAGCAAAGCAGGTTAACACAAAGAAAGAACAAAAATAAATAAATAAATAAAAAGCAAACAAGAACAGACACACAAAATGGGGGGAAAAAGAAGCAGTCCATCACCAAAAGGAAAGGAAGAATTCCCAGAAAGAACACAAAATGAAACAGAGGCACCTGGAATATCAGATAAGGAATTCAAAAGAATGATGATAGAGAAGCTCAGTGAGCTCAGCCACATCAAAGAAAACTATAAATGACTCCAGGAGAACTACAAAGAACTCCAGGGAAATTACAAAGAACTCCAGGGAAGTTACAAGGAACTTACTGAGAACTACAACAGCATGAAAAAGGACAT
>PVIW01015633.1:0-19200 GCA_004026585.1 Noctilio leporinus | reverse complement strand
GGTGGAGTCAAAGAAGGGGAACAGTTTAAGTCAAGGAACTAGCATGGAAGAACCATGGACATGGACAACAAGTGGGATTGACTTTGGTGGGCAGTGGGTGAATAGGGAAGGGGACAGAGGCTAGGCAAAAGCAGATGGATATAATATAACAATAAAATTGAGTTAAAAAAATAATGAAATGTTCATTCCTGAGTATTGTCTACTTATTTCATTTTTAGCAATGAAAAATATGTTAAGAGGCAAAGTTGGAGATGATTCATACAAATAACTTTTGTCTAGTAGTAAATTGAGGTATTCTCTATACAATGGATTCAACAATGGTCTTAGGCTTGAAAACTTCTGTAAAAGACTCCTGTTTCCATTTGAATAGAAATGTCTTGCTCTGAAGTTTTTAAGAGTGCTTTTCCCTGCCCCCTTTCCCCCACACCCGACCCTGGAAGGAAATAACGGTTAAATATATCTTTTTTTTTTTTCATTTTAATTTAATGCTTTAGTCGTCCTCAGAGTCCAACAAGTTTTCTCTTCTGGGAATTGTTCATTAGCCCAGGAAGGTTTAAATTGTCATTGGATTAAAAATGTTTTTAGTGTAATTTTGTATTGCTAACGCTAAAATGTTTTCTCTGTATGATATGATGAAAAACCCTCTGCCTAACATTTTCTAATGCATCCAGTTCTTACATATGTTACCTCAACTCTGTTATCTAATCACAATTATCCCCAGTTTCAAAGATGAGGTAAAGGGGTTTAAGAGTATTTGAGCTACTTGTTTGAAATCATCTGGCTGACAGGTGGTACAGCCCTTGCAGCCCATTCTGTCTAGTTCATTGGTTATTGTTTACCTCAACTACCTCATACTTTTCTTTAAACTGTGCTCAGAGCTTAGAATGAGATACATCAGATTTGGGCTGCATATTGAGAGAGGGACATTGCACCTAACAGCATTGTGCATCTTCAAGCAATGTGAATACCCCTTTCTTCTCCTGTCAAGCTTGCATAGATTTTATTGTTTTTCTTCTTCCTACTGCTTAATTTTATGCTCCATTTAGTCTCTTGGCTCCTTTCTGTAAGTATTCTTCTGCTCAGATCATCTTCTATTGTGATTTGAACTCATATGACTGGAACCCACACTCCCACCTCCTCTGACTTTTATTCCTTTCTTTCTAGCTGCTCTAGGCACTTGAACCTTACAATGTAAATTCAGACTCAAACCATGAACAAGCACAGTGCTGTAAGAAGAGGAGACATATAGCTAAAATAATATACATAATCTTTCTATTCTCTTTTTACTCAAAAATAAAAATGGTCAACCAATATGAGTTGAGTATTACATATATAACCCTGTGCTTGAAAAAGCAAAGTTGGAGATGATTCAACAATTCAGTTTGCTTGTAGAAAGCTTCTCTTCTCAAGAAGAATACAAAATGTTCTAATTAGAATTATAAAAAGCTTAAATATACACAAACGATGCATGGATGATAAATATGTTGCTGGCCATGGTGAAAAGGTACAGGGCTAATAGAAATGTGTGATGGTTTAATTTGGATGTTGGGATCAAATATTACCCAACTAGAAATGCTTGATGCAGCCATTAGGGCTGTAGATGATTTATTAATTTGAGAATACTGGCTATCTAGGAGTATTTTTAAAAAACCTTTTCAGAGTTCTGAGCCAATTAGCTTAAGACATATGTTGAATTTATGTTTTATTTTTAGAAAGTACTAGGAAAAATACAGGAGTAGAGCAGTTCTAGCTTCTTTTTAAAAGACTATTTTAAAAAGCTGGAATCAAATCAGTGAATGTCAAGTACATATGTTATATTAACAATAAGTCTAAGTTATTACTAAAGGGATGCTGATGCACCCAGGCACACAGAGCAGGCTGACTCTATCTGATTCCCTTTTTTGTTCTGTGATTCTTTAGCATTAGTTCGGTGCAGCTGGACCATAGGAGTAGGAATAATTAACCTGTCAAGGCCTTCCATTTTTAGTGCATTATAATTTGCATCTGAATAAAAATAAATACATTATGAAAATTTCAACTTAATTTTCTTAAAAGAGTGAATAGTGATATGCTTTTCCTTCACAGAATGTGGATGGTGACATTT
Source organism: Noctilio leporinus (assembly GCA_004026585.1). Lineage (NCBI taxonomy): Eukaryota > Metazoa > Chordata > Mammalia > Chiroptera > Noctilionidae > Noctilio > Noctilio leporinus. The sequence continues at coordinate 17,096 of PVIW01015633.1, read as the reverse complement.
ATTTCCCACCAAAATAGTCCATCTGTTTCTCACTCCTTTATTAATAGGTGAGTCGTTCTTTCAGAATTTATGAGAACTCCTTAGCTGATGAGTATAATAGTTCTTCCACACAAATATGAACAAGGCATTCATGAGTTTATCTAGAACAGGCTATTTCAACCTTGATACTATTGACATTTGGGGCCAGATAATTATTTTAGATGGGGGTAGGATGTGTATCAGTACCATTGCTCTACCCATTATGCCATTAACAGTCCCCAAGTTGTGGCAATCAAAAGTTTCTCCACCAGTAGCCAAATGTTCTCTGGGGACAAAGGGGCGAAGTCACATTCAGTTGAGAGCCTCTGATATAGAAATATAAACTGTAAATAATGGACTTTTAAACAATCTGTTTGGAGGAGACCAATTCCAGCTGGTTACTGGACTTTCATAGGGAGTGCTGAAGGCTGGAACTAAATGATTTTCAGGGAGTGGAACTCTGAAGGGTAAATTTAGTGTACTTAGTTGCTGTTTTTTTCATGTTTACTTGTATGATGACCAATTTCCTTCCATATCTCATGGAAGACTTAATCTACCTTGGGGCTTCACAAAAAAGAAAATGTACCATTTTTTAAGTTTCTGAATCTTAAAAGGTGAGTCAGATCCTCAAAATAAAAATAAAAGAGGGAGGGTATTAAGAAGTACAGGCCCTGGCTGGAGGCACAGTGGATAGGTGCTGGCCTGTGAACCCAAAGGTCACTGGTTCTATTCCCAGCCAAGGCATATAACCAGGATGCAAGCCAGGTCTCCAGCCAGGTCTGTAGCTGGAGGCATGTGAAAAGTAACCATACATTGATGTCTCTTTCCCTCTCTGCCTCTCCCTTCCCCTCTCTCTAAAAATAATAAATAAAATCTTTTAAAAAAGGAGTACAAACATATACTTTCAAAGTAAGTCATGGGGATATAATACATAGCATAAGGAATAGTAAATAATATCATCATTGTACAATGACAGACAGTTACTAGACATATTATGTAATCATAAGGCATAGAAATGTCCAATCACTCTGCTGTATACCTGAAACATTGCCTATCAACTATTATTAAAAATAAATTTTTAAAAAATATAATTTTTATTAAAAATGTTTAAACCTTGAAAATATTTTAAATTATATCTAATTGATTATGCTATTATAATTGTCCTGACTTTTTCCCCTTTATGCCCTTCCGTCCAGCACCCCCAAACCCTCAAGCAATCCCCATACCATTGTTCATGTCCATGAGCCATTCATATAAGCTATTTGGCTATTCCATTTCCTATGCTGTGCTTTACCTCCCATCACTATTCTGTAACTACTGATTTGTACTTCTTAATCCCCTTACCCCTACACTTATTTCCACATATAACCCTTCCATCTGGCAACCATCAAAAAACACTCTGTATACATAATTCTGTCTCTTTTGTTGTTTACTTAGTTTGTTTTTTAGGTTCAATTGTTGATATATATATATATATATATATATATATATATATATATATATTTCTTAAATTTAATTTTATTATTGTTGTATTACATCCATCCCCTTCTTACTCCCCTCTGTCCACTTCCCCACCCACACACTCCCCCACAAAGTCAATCCCAATTGTTGTTCATGTCCATGGTTCTTCCATACTAGGTTCTTGTCTAAACTGCTCCCCTTCTTTACCTTTTCCTCCCACCTCCCCTTGCACCCCTTCCCCCTGACCATTGAAGGCCTATTCACTGTATTTACATATTTTGCCATTTTATTGTTCATAGTTGTGTTCTTCTTTTTCTTAAATAAGTCCCTTTTAAAAAACATTTCATATAACAAGAGCTTAATGATGATGAACTCCTTTAGTTTTTTATTGTCTGGGAAGCTCTTTATTTGCCCTTTGATTTTAAATGATAGCTTTGCTGGGTAGAGCAATGCTGGCTGTAAGTCCCTGCTTTTTCATTACTGAATATTTCTTGCCAATTCCTTCTAGCCTGCAGAGTTTCTTTTGAAAGTCGGCTGAGCCTTATGAGAACTCCTCTTTGGGAAACTGAGTGCTTTTTCCCTTGCTGCTTTTTTTTTTTTTTTTTTTTTTTGTTTTTTTTTTTTTTTTTTTTTTTTTTTTTTTTTTTTTTTTTTTTTTTTAAGATTTTATTTCATTATTTTTAGAAAGAGGGGAAGGGAGAGAGGCAGAGAGGGAGAGAGACATCAATGTATGGTTGCTTTTCACCTGCCTCCAACCACAGACCTGACTGGATACCTGGTTTGCAACCTGGTTATGTGCCCTGGCTGGGGAATCGAACCTTCGACCTTTGGGTTCGCAGGCCGGCACCTTAACCACTGTGCTACCAGCCAGGGCCCCTTGCTGCTTTTAAGCTTTTCTCTTTATCTTTAACCTTTAACATTTTAATTTTGATGTATCTTAGAGTGGGACTCTTTGCATCCATCTTGTTTGGGACTCTGTGCTTTCTGACATGCATGTCTATTTCCTTCACGAATTGGGAAGTTTTCTTTTTCTTTTTCAAATAGATTTTCCACTTTTTGCTCTTTCTTTTCTCCTCCTTCTAGTACCCCTATGATGTGAATGTTTGACCTCTCCAAGTTGTCCCAGAGGCTGCTTACACTATCTTATGTTTTTTTGTTCTTTTTTAAATTCTTTTTTCTTCTTGTTGTTTGGTTGTTTTTTCTTCCTTATGTTCCAAATCATTGATCTGATTCTTGGCTTCATCCACACTACTTTTATTTCCCTGTAAATTGTTCTTTTTTTTTTTTTTTTTTTTTTTTTTTTTTTTTTTTTTTTTTTCTATTTTTTTTAAAGATTTTATTTCATCATTTCTAGAAAGAGGGGAAGGGAGAGAGGCAGAGAGGGAGAGAGACATCAATGTATGGTTGCATTTCACCTGCCTCCAGCCACAGACCTGACTGGAGACCTGGTTTGCAACCTTGTTATGTGCCCTGGCTGGGGAATCGAACCTTCGACCTCTGGGTTCGCAGGTCGGGGCCTTATCCACTGCGCCACCAGCCAGGGCCTGTAAATTGTTCTTTATTTTAATTCATGTATCCTTGTGATTGGATCTTTTTTTATGCTGCTAAAGTCCTCACTAACTTCTTTGAGCATCCTTATAATCAGATGCAGATGAACTCCGCATCTGATAGATTGCTTACCTCCATTTCATTTAGCTCTTTTTCTGGAGTTTTGATCACTGCTTTCATTTGGGCCATGTGTCATTGTCTCCTAATTTTGGCAGCCTCCCTGTGTTTGTTTCTACATATTAGATAGAGCCGCTTTGACTCAGTGTCTTGGTAGTGTGGCCTAATGCAGTAGGTGTCCTGTAGGATCCAGTGACAGAGGCTTGTCTATCACTCAAGCTGGGTGCTCAAGGTGAGCCCTTCTTGTGGGCTGAGTAACCCCTCCTCTTGTAGTTGAGCCTTAATTGCCATTGGCGGGTCAGTGCAAGAGGATACACAGGCCAGGCAGCTACAAGGATTGCCTGTGTCCACTTAACACCCATCTCTGCCATTGTAGAGGATCAACTGTTCAGGGAAGGGTGGTGGTGCTCCAACATGGTCCATAGCTATCCACTTAATGCGCAGGCTCTGGGGTTTCCTAGGTGATGCAAGCTAAGGTGAGCCCCTACCTGTGTTCTTCCCAGGGCCACATCGAATAAAGTATAAAGCAACCTGCAGATGGCTGCTACTTGTGCTGGGCTTGGGGTTCCTAAGTTCCTAAGTTGTAAAACTAGGCTACTTGCTGTTAGTGCCAAGCCTGGTGCCACATAGTAAGCAGTATGTGGGCTGTGGGCTCACTGAGGCCTGCTGTTGCTTATTTGAGAGGACTTAGGAAGTTGTGAAGCAGAAGCCAAAACCAGCTATTCATATGGAAAAGCTACTGATGACAGCTTGGGTGGGCCTGTATGTTGGGGAATGAAGCCTAAGGGGAACTCCTGGGTGGGGCAAACCGGTGTTAGACAGCTTGATGAAGTCTCAGATATGGCACCCACCTGCTTTCCAGCTCTGTGGCTCTGTTGGTGGATGGCTCAGAAAAGGAACAGTGGTCTTTGCTTGCCTTTCTGTTTGGGAGAAAACTGTCCCCCAGCTCTTGCCTTGATGCCTATAGTGTCTTTCAAACTGTATCTCAGTGCTGGAGCACAGAGGGAGTGATTCTGCATAAATCTTTGTGTGGAGTCTTTAAGAGGAACCACTTGTGGCTCCAGAAGTTTCTTCTACTGATTCAACCCCTACCGATTTATTTATTTATTTATTTATTTGCTTGCACCCAGAAGTTACAGGGACTTAAATACCTGGCACTGGAACCCTGGGATAGGAGGACTCATGTGAGGCTGGGAATCCTCACTCCTGAACTATCCCTTCTGAAGTTTGATCCAATGCATGGGGGATGTAGGAACAGCCTGTGCTGCATATTTGCTCCTCCTACTTAATTGCCAGACTTCCGTTCAACTCAATTTCTGACAGTTCTGAGTAATGGTTGTTCTATAGTTCAGTTGTAATTTTGATATGGTTGTGCAAGGAGGTAAGCCATGTTCACCTATACCTCCATCTTGACCAGAAGTCCTAAAATGTAACTTTTATTAAATACATTTTTTAATTTAATTTTATTGTTGTTTTATTACATCCATCCCCTTTTTCCTACCCTCTGTCTCCTTACCCACCCACCCACTCCCCACCAAAGTCAATTCCACTTGTTGTCCATATCCATGGTTCTTCCATACTAGTTCCTTGACTAAACTGCTCCCCTTCTTTGCTTCCTCCTCTCCTCTCCCCTCCCATCTCCCCCCTCCTCTCTGCCCACTAGAGATCTATTCATTGTATTCATGTATCTGGTTCTGTTTTGCTTATTTGTTTGTTTTGTTCATTATTGTCCTGAAATGGGTGAGATCATATGGTATTTATCTTTCACTGACTGGCTTATTTCACTAGTTTAATCCATGTTGTTGCAAAGGTTAGGAGTTCCTTCTTTCTTTCTGCTGTGTACTATTCCATTGTGTAAAGGTACCAAAGTTTTGTGATCCAATCATCTGCTGATGAGCACTTAGGCTGTTTCCTAAGTGCACTTGGCTATTATAAATAGCACTGCTATGAACATACGGGTACTTAGGTTCTTGTGAATGGGTGTTCCAGGGTTGTTTGGATATAGTACTAGTAGTGGAATTGCTGGATCAAAAGGCAGTTCCATTTTTAGTTTTTTAAGAAAACTCCATACTGTTCTCCATAGTGGCTACACCAGCCTGCATTCCCACCAATAGTGCACCAGGGTTCCCTTTTCCCCACATCCTCACCAACACTTGTTGCTTGTTGATTTGTTGATGATTGCCATCCTGATAGATGTGAGGGGGTATCTTATTCTGGTTTTAATTTGCATCTTTTTGATGGCTAGTGATGTTGAGCATTCTTTCATATGACTTTGGGCCCTTTGTATGTCTTCCTCAGAGAGTTGTCTGTTCAGGTCCTTTGCCAATTTTTTAATTGGGCAGTCTATCTCCCTGGTGTTAAGTCAGATAAGTTCTTTATATATTTTGGAGATCAAACCCTTGTCTGAAGTATCATTGGCAAGTATGTTTTCCCATAGTTGGTTTCCTTTGAATTTTGCTCGTGCTTTCTTTAGTTAAAAAGAAACTTTTCAATTTGATATAGTCTCATTTGTTGATTTGTTCTTTTATTTCCTTTGCCCTTGGTGAAGTATCAGTAAACATATTTTTGCATAGGATATCTAAAATTTTACTGCCTGTATTTTTCTCCAGGACCTTTATGGTGGCACTGCTTATGTTTAAGTCCTTTATCCATGTTGAGTTTATTCTGGTGTATGGTGTAAGTTAATGGTTTAGTTTTATCTTTTTGCATGTTGCTGTCCAGTTCTCTCAACACTACTTGTTGAAGAGACTGTTTTTACTCCATTTGATGTTCCTTCCCCCTTTGTCAAATATTAATTGACCATAGAGTTCTGGGTTTATTTCTTGGCCCTCTCTTCTGTTCCATTGATGTATATGTCTATTCTTATGTCAATACCAGACAGTTTTGATGACAGTAGCATTGTAGTATATTTTGATGTCCTGTATTGTGATTCCTCCTACCTTATTCTTCTTTCTCAAGATTGCTGTGGTTATTCCTGGCCATTTAAATTTTTGAATTGTTTTTAATATTTGTGTGAAGTCTCTTATTGGTATTTTAATTGGGATTGCATTGAATCTGTAAATTGCTTTGGGTAGTATGGACATTTTAATTCTTCCCATCCATGAACATGGTATATGCTACCATTTATTTGTATCTTTCTTAATTTCCTTCTTCAATGTTTTGTAGTCTTTTGAGTACAGATCTTTTATCTCCTTGGTTAAGTTTATTCCTAAGTACTTTATTTTCTTGTTGCTATGATAAATGGGATGTGTTTTCTAGCTTCTATCTCTGATGTTTCATGATTGGTATACAAAAATGCTTTTGATTTCTGAATATCAATTTTACATCCAGCTATTTTGCTAAATAGCATCTGTGTCCATCAGAGATATTGGCCTATAGTTTTTCTTCTTAGTTGTGTCTTGCCCTAGTTTTGGGGTTAGAATAATATTAGCTTTGTAGAAAGAGTTTGGGAGTCTTCCCTCCTCTTGGATTTTTTGGAATAGACTGAGAAGGATAAGATTTAGTTCTTCTTTAAATGTTTGATAGAATTCCCCTGTGTATTAATCTGGTTCTGGGCTGTTGTGCTTTGGGAGATTTTTGATTACTTCCTCAATTTCACTAGTTGTTATTGGCCTATTCAGGATTTCTGCTTCTCCTGGATTCAGTTTTGGTAGATTATAATTTCCAGAAATGTGTCAATTTCACCCACGTTGTCATATTTCTTGTCATATAGTTGTTTATAGTAATTTTTTACAATTATTTGTATTTCTGAATTATCAGTTGTGATTTCTCCTCTGTCATTTCTGATTCTGTTTATTTGGGCCCTCGCTCTCTTTTTATTGATGAGTCTGGATAAAGGCTTGTCAATTTTGTTTATTTTTTCAAATAACTTGCTCCTGGAATTGTTGATTCTTCAAATTGTATTTTGAGTCTCTAAGTAATTTAATTCTGCTCTGATCTTGATGATTTCCTTCCTTCTAATTGTTCTGAGTTTTGTTTGTTGTTGCTCCTCTAGTTTTTGCAGCTTTATGATTAGGTTGTTTGTATAAGCTTCTTCTGACCTTTCCAGGTAGACTTGTATTGCTCTGAGTTTCCCTGTGAGGACTGCCTTTGCTGTGTCCCATAGGTTTTGGGCTGTTGTGTATTCATTGTCATTTGTTTCATCTTTGATTTCATTGTTAACCCATTCATTACTTAAAAGCATCTTATTCAATCTGCATGAGTTAGATTGTTTTTGTTTTTTTCCCTTGAGATTGGTTTCTAGTTTCAAGCCATTGTGATCTGAGAAGATGCTTTGTATGATTTCATTTTTCCTGTATTTATGGAGGCTTGTCTTATGTCCTACCATGTGGTGTAGCTTAGAGAATGTTCCATGTGCATTTGAAAAGAATGTGTATTTTGCTTCTTTGGGGTAAAAGACTTTGTATACATCAGTTAGGTCCATTTCCTCTATAGTGTTGTTCAATGTCACCACATCCTCAGTGATTTTTTGTTTGGAAGAACTGCCCATTGTTGATAGTGGGGTATTAAAATCCCCTACTATTAGTGTGTTGCTGTCTACATCCTTCTTGAAGTCCTCCAAGATTTTCCTCATCTTTTTTGGAGCTCCTACATTGGGTGCATATATGTTTACCAGAGTTATTTCTTCTTGATTGATTATTCCCTTAAGTATTATGAAATGTCCTTCTTTATCTCTTTTTATGTCCTTCATTGTAAAATTTATTTTGTGTGAAGTATTGCTACCCCAGACTTTTTTCCATATCCCTTTGTTTGATATATATTTTTCCATCCCTTCACTTTCAATCTGTGTCAATCTTTTGTTCTGAGGTGGGTCTCTTGAAGACAGCATATATGTGGGTCATGTTTTCTTATCCATTAAGCTACCCTATGTGTTTTGATTGGTGCATTTAATCCATTTACATTTAAGGTTGTTATTAATTGATACTTATTTATTGCCATTTTTCCACTTTGTACCTGTGTTCCTCTCTGTCTCTTTCTGTTTCTTCTTCTTCTTCTTCTTCTTTTTTTTTTTTATAGCAGACCCTTTAGCATTTTTTGCAATGCTGATTTGGTAGAGATGTATTCTTTTAGTCTTCTTTTGTCTGGGAAAGTCCTTATTTCTCCTTCCATTTTGCATGAGATCCTGGCTGGGTAGAATATTCTTGGTTGCAGGCCTTTGTTTCCCATTACTTAGAATATTTTTTGCCATTCTCTTCTGGCTTGTATTGTTTCTGTTGAATAATCATTTGATTATTGGAGCTCCCTTATATGTTATTTGTTGTTTCTCTATTGATGCTTTTAGGATTCTCTCTTTGTCTGTGTAATTTGCTGTTTTAATTTAATTATAATGCATCTTGGATTGGGTCTGTTTGGGTTCATCTTCATTGGGACCATCTATACTTCCTCAACTTGAGTAATGTTTTTACTCATCTTGTTAGGGAAATTTTCTGTCATTACTTTTTGAACAAGTTTTCCATTCGTTGTTTATCTTCTTCTGGTATCCATATGATACAGATAATATTGCATTTCATGTTGTCTTGCAGCTCTCTTAAAACCTCTTCATTTTTGTTTAGCTGTTTTTCATTCTCTTGCACTGTCTTGGAATATTTTTTCTATATTGTCCTCCAACTCACTGAACCAATCCTCTGCTTCTTCTAGCCTACTGATGATTCCTTCTACTGTATTCTTCAATTCAGAAATTGTATTCTTCATTTCCTTCTGTCTCTTAGTTTCTAAGTCATTTTTGATACTGGTGTAGCTCTCAGTAAGTTCCTTTGAGCTTCCCTGGAGCTGTTTGTAGTTCTCCTGGAGTTGTTTATAGTTTTCTTTGAGATCGCTGAGCTCATTGAGCTTCTCTATCACCATTATTTTTAATTCCATATCTGATAGTTTGTTTTCCTCTGTTTCATTTAGTGATCCTTCTGGGGATTCCTCCTTTCTGTTTGGTAATGGACTGATTTTTTCCCTTCATTTTGGGTGTGTGTTGTTGCTTGTTTTTGTCTTGGATTAATCTTCTTTGATTCATTTACTTCATGGCATACTCTTATGTGTTAGGAGATTTATGGAGTTCGGTGCAGCAGTCTCCTAGATTTCCTTCACTTGTTGCTCTTGGGGTTCCCTTATGTCATTAACTTGGGCTGTCTGGTTGTATTTGGATTGGTTGTGTTTCTTCTTTCCCTCTAGTTGGCTGATTGAGAGACACTCTTTCTATTCCATTTCATATACTGTTTTTGAGCTGCTCCTAAAACAGAACCACCAGTCCAGGCAAAATAACCACACCTTCAGAGATATCTTTCTCCTTTAATCCCCTTTTTGACTGCATATGAACCTTGCTATATACCCATACCCTCCAAGGTAACCTCCACTTTTAATCACACCCTCAGCTGCAACTGAGCCAGTCTTAATAGGGATGTAGATATGATAAGACTGTTATAAGAGGGGGAAAATGATTAAGTTGACTAAAGTATAGATAATTTTGAAGGGTGCAAAAGAGTAGCAAAGATAGTGGGGATACAAGAGAGAAAGTCAACTTATCTTTTCTATAGAAATGAGGAGGGGGAAAAGCAGAATGCCTCAAATGTGAGTGAACAGTATAAGCCTACATACATAATTGCAGCATCTACCTGCCTGTCCACCCTTAATGAGCCCTGATTGGTTCAGGTGGAGCCAGGACCCATGTGCTTTTAGCAGAACAAAAGAATGTGTAGTCCCTAGAGGCACACCCACAAAAAAAATAAAATAAATAGAAAGAAAGAAAGAAAATGAAAGAAAGAAAGAAAGAAAGAAAGAAAGAAAGAAAGAAAGAAAGAAAGAAAGAAAGAAAGAGAAAGATAAAAGGATGTGGGGAGAAAGTCACAAGACAAAGAGAAATCAATATTAATAAAGAAAGGTTTTAGCTGTGTGTTCCCCCTTTATGATTTCTGATTGGTCCAGGTGGAGCCAGAACCTGTGGGCTTTACCAGGAAGAAAAGGAAAAGAAAAATTCAAAAAAAAAAAAGAGGAAGGAAGAAAAGAATAAAGAAAGGGTTTAGAAAGGCTGGGGAAGGGAGGAATACTTAGATTGAGGACTGGGAATGTGTTGTAGCCACACAGTGAGTAGGCTTTAATTCAAGAGTAGGGGGAGGGTCTTGGGTATTTAGGTGGATTGAAGTATGGTGGGGATTAAGAATATGTGAGAAGTAACTTTTGCAAAGGATATGTTGGGGATTAATAGTTCATATTGCTCTCGTTATAACTCAGGTGCTTGAGATTGGCAGCAATCCCTTTCCTGAGGCTGCCTCTTTTTCTTGGTCAGGACTTTACAGTCTATAGTCTATATTCTAGCCAGTCTTGGCGCGTGGCAGGGCCTCTGATTGTCACAGTAGGGCTGATTCTGAGTGTCCGCCCCCAGGTAGGCTGGGCCTTCTGCAGCCTGGCAGGGTTTTAGGGCTGCCGGTGTTCTGGAGCCTGCAGGGTGCCCCCTCCCACTCCTGGCGGAGGTTCCTGCCCGTGATGAGCACCCAGCACCCCTGCAGGGCAGCCCACAACTTAGCTGGTCCCTGTGAAGACTGGCCCTGCCCCCATAGTTCTGGAAGGAGGCCGCCCCTGTCAGTCAACACTGTCCAGGGTCCGCCTACACTGTCCTGCCCTTCCAGGGTGGGCACCACTCCTCCAAGCCAACCAGCTCTTCGTGGAGTCCTTTACATGGCCTCTGTGATGAGCCCCTCCCAGGCTTGGGCGGTGCGGCCTTTGTCTCCAGCAATGGTGGGTCAGTTGCCCCAGCTACTAGTTCCCGTCTCGACAGCTTTCTGGCTCGCCCTTTGGAGTTTCTGAGGAGCCGGGGGGCCTGTGTGGTTGGGCAGGGCTGGGCCACCCCCCTGGCAGGGGCTTCTAGCTGCTGTTTCCCCGATGGCCCAGCAGCACCGTTTTCGGCCCTCTTGCCGCCCTGCAGGTGTACTTCCCGCTCCTCTGCTCCGGCTTCCCGCAGGACTCTTCTCCTCCTCTAGCCCTGTGTGGAGCCTCCTCTCCCTGTTGCCGGAGTGAGTCTCTCACAAAGTCCCTCTCCTGTGTTTAATTCTGTGTTCCCTACAGTGTTTGCCCTTGCTGCCCACATTTCACTGTTGAGTCTTCCAGTCGCCAGGGAGCCCGGAGCTGGCCCCAGTCAAACTCGCCCCCTGGGCAGAGCCGTCACTGCCCAGAGCCGACCTCAGCCAGCTGGCCGGTCGGTCAGAAACGCCTCACCTACTGTCCTGCCGGCCTCCTCTGCCTCTGGGCTGTGCTCTCCTGTGTCCAGATGCTGCCTGTTCCAATTCCTAGGGTCCTGAAGACATCTCACGCTCCCTATCTTGTCCTCTAGCTGCTTTGGTACTCAAGAATACCATCAGCACTGCTCTCTACTCTGTCACTATCTTCCTGATCCTCTCCTTGATATTTTCCTGAGCTAAAAATATTTTGACTATGCCTTTTAGATGATCCGTTTTCATTCTGGTATGATAGGTAGGGTAAACTCAAGTGTGTAACATACCCAAATTTAATAATGTTCAAGTTTAAAATACCTTATTAAAAACTCTGTTGTTGTTAAAGACTTGGTTTTTAGCAGGGAACATATACACACATAGATACATATATTCCTCAGCAGCATGGAGCCTATGGAAAAGCTAACTACAGTTCATGAATAATGCAGGATTTTGTTGTTTATCCCATTTCCATCTGTTGTGTACATGATTTTTATGATATTCACAAGATAAACTGATAAGAATGTGTGATTTGCTAATATGTATATTTTTAAAAGCTTTTATTTCTGGTTTTATGGAAGAATGACACCATGTACTCTGATACCAGTGATATGAGAATTAAAAATAAAACAGCAACACAAAGAGCACAAACACTTTTGAACAACCAGGCATTTTATTTTTAATAAACAGTACTTGATTTGTGTCTTATTCCATTCCAGGATACTAAAGTGTTTGCTAGCATTGGCTTCTGATTGCACACTAGATGATAAAGGAGAGCTATCTGAGCTCAGTGATTCTGCCTGTCCCCTGGTGACTTCCCACTAGCACTGCCTCTTGGTGGCTGTGTGTTGACTCAGCTGAATAAGGAGGGATTACTTTGTTTTTCAAATGCTATATTAGTCTTGGAATTTATCTGGGAATTAAAGTTTAATGAAATAAGAGTCCCTAGAGAAAATAGCACAAAAGCACATTTTTCTTCTTTATAAACCAAAAGCATAACCTCCCACTCCCCAAATTTGATTAAATCTGTACTCTATAGCTTTTCTCAGCTAATGCAGTTTAGTGGCCCCAACAGAACAGCCAACTTTTTCTTTTACTAGGTAGGAAAAAGCATCAATTCACTGTGTTGCTATGAGCAGGTCATTTAATGTCCTCAAACTTCACCATTGGTTTGGACTAGGTGATTTCAGACATTGTTTTGGCACAAACATTTTAAAGAATCTTACATATACTTGATTTATACTTTAAAACATTCATTATGGGCTACTATATTTGAGAGACCTCCTAGGCCCATAAAAATGATTTAATTTTTATAAAAACTAGCTCTTTTCTTTCTTAAGGAGCAATGTTGTAAAAATTGTTAAAATACCCTTATTATTTTTTCCAAGTCAAAATGTTTTTTCATCTTTTTGGTTCTCTCTTTTTTAGTGGGTGAAGAAGAGCAGTTAATAAAATAACTTGGAAACTGCCCCTCCCCATTTGGGGGATAATTGTAGTAGTCTGGGAAAAGGTCAGTTTGTGTATTTTTAAGTCTGGCTTTTTCTTTTTTGGATGACTGTCTTCTGACAATTTGCTTGAATTTAGAGAGTCAGAGGCATAAGAGGGCTTATTAGAAGTGTTCACATTAACTGAAATAATAAAATGTGAAATCCAAGGTGTTAGAGAGGCAGATTTGTTTCTGAATATTTTGTGAAAATAGCTTGTCATGAATTATTGAAATTTAGGTAGTTGGTGGTATGATTAAAGATAAAACATGCTCCAAATATTTCTTCAACACTGAAAGTATAACAAATACTAATTCTTTAGGTCTATCAATATCTTCTTTGAAGAAAGTAAACATTATATAGTCATGTATGTAGGTGCGTGTGTGTATGTGTGTGTGGGGTTTTTTTTTGAAATTTTACTGGTGTGAATTGTTTAAATGCTTTATTTTTATTCTAACACCTGATTGAGTTTATACTGTAACTTTTTTAGCAGCCACAGGTAGGTTTTGAGTTACTTTTCTGGGGGAAATAAAATCTGAGTGAGAGGTCCATGTGTCTTAGGCTGGAAAGTCTGATGGGTGATAATCCCCACTGCCTTCAACACAAGTGTGCTGCTCACTGCTCATCAGATACTGACTTTTTTTTTTTTTAAGATTTATTCATTATTTCCAGGGAGAGAGGAAGGGAGAGAGGCAGAGCAGGAAAGAGACATCAATGTATGGTTGCCTTTCACCCGCCTCCAACCATGGACCTGGCTGGAGACCTGGCCCACAACCTGAGTACGTGCCCTGGCTGGGGAATCGAACCAGTGACCTTTGGGTTTGCAGGTCAGCATCTTATCCACTGTGCTACCAGCCAGGGCCACCACTTCTGACTTTTGATTTTAGATGTGCACCCTCATTGTTTTTAAAGATACACTAATTACAGTAGAAATTTAGGCAGTTTGTTCATAAAGGATTCCTTAAGTCTCTCAACTCTTTTCTTCAGTGAGAGATGACAACATGCTTTCATTTTCTCTTCCTTTCTGAATCCATTTGTTTCCTTTTTTAAAAGAAATTTTCTCTTTATTTAATTTATTATTATTTTATTATAGTTGTCCCATATTTCCCACATTGCTCTACCCTGCCCCATCTCCCCACCCCCACCCCCGCCACAGTCAACCTCACCCTATTGTCCATGTCCATGGGTCATTTATACTAGTTTTTTGACTAAATCCTTCCCTTCTTTCTCCACTTTTCCCCCTTCCTTCTCCCCTCTGGCCACTGCCACCTAATACAGGAAACTAGTGAACAAAACAAATGAGAAAAATAGAACCAGAGGCATAGAAACAAGGAACAGGCATTTGTTTCCTTTTCAATCCAGTGTCATCCATTTTGAAAGTCTGTTCACCATGAAAACATCAAGCCTAGGTCATTTGTTTCTTCCTGTAATTTAGAAATCCCCTACCTCCAACCTTCGAAGGTAAACTGAAATCAGGGACCATATATTACACTTTGTATCTCCTACAGTACATGCACACACACACACACACATCATATATATCATGCATGTATATGTGATATATAACACACATATATACAACACATATATATATACATACAAGGTGTGTGTCATAAATTGGCAAAATTTTAGTAAAATAAACAACATACCACACAAGTGTTATATTTTGAAATAAATTTATTCTTATATGTAAATACATAAACATAGTTATTATTTTTTAAATTGTTCAAAAAAGTCTCCATTTGCTGCAATAATGGACTTGATTCAACTTTGGAATCTTGAGCACACTTTAATTCACTCTTCTTTACCCAAAGATATCATGTTTTTAATCATAGCATTAATAGCTTCTTTATTAGGGTGAGGTTGTTTATTAACTTCTTTCTCACAAATGCTTCATACATAATAGTCTAAAGGATTTGCATCTGGTGAACTAGGTGGCCAGATTTCTTTTGACCAGAATTCAGGACATTGACCCTGAGAAATTCTTGCACCTTTTTGGCATTATGTGCTGGTGCACCATCTTCTTGGAAGATAAAATGACCTCCATTTTCAACTTGCTTCATCCACAGTACAACAACCTCTCTCAAAATGTCGAGGTAAACATCCCAGATCTTCATTGATGATTTCCTGGATTCTGTGTACAATATCTGTACCTGTGCAATCCTTGCATATCCTATACATTTTCTTTGTTGGTGTGGTGACATCAGGATCAGCATCATCCACCTTCTTCATGTTGTCAACTTTACAAAAATGGGTATTATTGAAGTCTGCAATTTCCTTAGCAGGTTTTCCTTGAACGCAGTCCAGAACTTAAGGTTGCTTTAACATTGTATTCCTTCGACATGATGGTTGCTGTCAGAATTGAATACTATATATCAAAACAATGATGTTAAATCATAACCTTAGAAACATAGTTTTTCAAAATTAATAAGAAATATATGAAATAAAGAGATGCAAAAGTTATTGCCAATTTATCATCCTGTATACCTAACATCTAGATATTTTTCATTAACTATGATGATAAAAATAGTTTCTATTGAATGTTTTTATTTCTTATGCCTTGTTTTATATTAAGCATTTCACATGTATCACCTCAATCAGTGCTTCTGTCAGTTCTGTAAAGTTGTTGTTAGAAATAATCCCCATTTTATATATGGAAGAACCAAGGCTCATAGAGGTTAAATAACACACTTCAGTTAACAGGCATGTACTTCTGTGAGTATATACATACCATTGCTGTAGGTCCAAGCCCTTCTTCTCTCAAGCTATCCTATTCCTGTCTCCATGACAGGGTTAGAGCGTATCTGCAGAGAAGGTCAATACTTCCAATCTTATTTGCATAAATTTTCCCCTTAAGTACAAAATCAACCTACTCTATTACTATGTTTTCTGGCCATTAAAGCGAGATGTGGCCCAGAGAGGTGGTAGGAGGTGGAAGGTGTTCATTTCATCCTGGCCAGCTCTTAACTGAAATATTTGAGCTAGTGGATAACGGAGTAAGGAGGGGAGGGTGCATGCCTTCTGGGAAAATGGAACTAAGTGGGAAAAGAAAAAGTTGGTTTTGGACAATCATGAGGTAATGTGACAGCTGAAGCAAGTCAGTGGCAGAGTGCTAAGCACAAGTGTTACCTAGGTCCTATGGAACCAGACTGAATTTGAAGGCTGTCATCATACTTCTCATTATTGTTGCCATTCACTCATTTTCCCTGTTCTAATTTAAAGGTGTTAATTGGATCCCACTACAGAAATCTATGTTCTGCAAGAGAACTTACCCATTTGTAGTACCTAACTGTATAGCAATTTCTACTGAGCATATTTAAGCTAGTTGTTCTCACAGAAGCTATTTATCTAATTTAGTGGAAAGTGCACAGTAGGTAAAAATTAAAGCAGTTTTCAGTTTTATAGTCAAACTTAAGGGGGTGAAAGGGAAAATGGTCTCACTGAATTAAATTGTAGAGGCAAATTGGTGTCAAAACTGTTAATTGGGAGAAAAAATTGAGATTGCAACCTACCTCCACAAGAAAAATTAGACTCCATGAAGTTCACTTAAAAGCAAAATGGAACAGCATTTAAAATGAACTCTTTCAATGGTATTTATTTATATTTTTATCTTTTAATATTATTAATATAAACATCCCAGATTTGAGACTTCTAGATTATAATTATAATAAATATAATTTTAATTCCACAAATGTTCTTACATTGGTATTATTCTTTATTAAAAACAATAATGTTATATATTTTCAAAGATTAAATAGATGCATGTTACTAAATAGTAATTCAATTATATGAAAAGAAAGATTTGCTCAGTGATTCTCTTTAAAGGGAATGACTTACAATTGTTTCGATATTTTCTCACAATTATTCAAGATGTTTTTTTTTTTTTAATTTTATTGTTGTTGTATTACATCCATCCCCTTTTTGCTCCCCTCCGTCCCCCTCCCCACCCACCAATCCCACTCAAAGTCAATCCCACCTGTTGTCCATGTCCATGGTTCCTTTATACTAGGTTCTTGTCTAAGCTGCTCCCTTGCCCTGCCTCTGCCTCCCCCCACCCCCAACCACTTTCCCCCTGATCACTGAAGGCCTATTCACTGTATTCATATATTTGGTTCTGTTTTGCTTGTTGTTAGTTTTGCTCATTATTGTCCCGTAATGGGTGAGATCATATGATATTTGTCCTTCACTGACTGGCTTATTTCACTAAGCATAATACTCTCCAGTTCCATCCATGTTGTTGCAAAGGGTACAAGTTCCTTCTTTCTTTCTGCTATAT
>PVIW01015632.1:0-19153 GCA_004026585.1 Noctilio leporinus | reverse complement strand
TAAGTATTATGAAATGTCCATTTTTGTCCCTTTTTATGTCCTTCATTGTAAAATCTATTTTATCTGAAATCAGTATTGCTACTCCAGCTTTTTTTTCATGTCCATTTGCTTGATATATAGTTTTCCATCCCTTCACTCTCAATCTGTGTCGATCTTTTGTTCTGAGGTGGGTCTCTTGAAGACAGCATATATGTGGGTCATGTTGTCTTATCCATTCAGCTACCCTATGTCTTCAGATTGGTGCATTTAATCCATTTATATTTAAGGTTATTATTGATTGATACTTATTCATTGCCATTTTCTCCTTTTGTGTCTGTATTCCTCTTTGGCTTTCTCTGTTTCTTCATTTTATTTGTTTACTTATTTTTATAGCAAACTAAGGGGTATATCTTTATGATGAATTGTTCCCTTAAGTATTATGAAATATCCTCCTTCATCTCTTTTTATGACCTTTGTTGTGAAATCTATTTTGTCTGAGGTAAGGATTGCTACCCCAGCTTTTTTTTTTTCATGTCCATTTGCTTGAAATATTTTTTTCCATCCCTTCACTTTCTGATTGGGTGGATATTTTGTTTTGAGGTGATTCTCTTGTGCACAGCATACATGTGGGTCATGTTTTCAATCCATTCAGCTACCCTATGCCTTTTGATTGGTGCATTTAATACATTTACATTTAAGATTATTGTTGATAGGTACTTGTTCATTGTCATTTTTCTCATTTGTACCTGTGTCTCATCCCTCTCATTCCCACTTTGTTTTTCATCTTCTTAGAGCAAAATTTTTAGCATCTCTGGCAATGCTAGCTTGGTAGCGATGTGTTCTTTTAGCCTTCTTTTGTCTAGGGAAATCCTTATTTCACCCTTCATTTTGAATGAAATCCTTGCTGGGTAGCTGGTTGTAGACCTTTGTTTTTCTTTTCTTTTTAAAGATTTTACTTCATTATTTTTAGAAAGAGGGGAAGGGAGAGAGGCAGAGAGAGAGAGAGAGAGAGACAGACAGACAGACATCAATGTATGGTTGCGTTTCACCTGCCTCCAGCCACAGACCTGATTGGAGACCTGGTTTGCAATCTGGTTATGTGCCCTGGCTGGGGAATCAAACCTGTGACTGTTGGGTTTGCAGGCCGGCGCCTTATCCACTGTGCTACCAGCCAGGGCTGAGACCTTTGTTTTTCATTGCTTGGAATATTTCTTGCCATTCTGTTCTGGTGTGTAGTGTTTCTGTTGAGAAATCAATTGATAGCTGTATCAAAGCTCCCTTGTATGGTATTAGCTGTTTCTCTCTTATTGCTTTTGGGATTCTCTCTTTGTCTTTGAAATTTGCTGTTTTAATTATGATGTTCTTAGGATGGGCCTCTTTTGATTCATCTTCATTGGAACCCTCTCTGCTTCCTGGACTTGTATGACTTTCAATTTAGGGAGTTTTCCTATCATTACTTTTTCAAACAAGTGCTATATCCCTTGTTCCTCTTCTTCTCCTTCTGATATCCCTATGATATGGATAATATCATGTTTCATGTTGTACTGCAGCTGTCTTGAAACCTTTTCATTCTTTTTTAGTTTTTTAATTTTGTTGCACTGTCTGGGAATTTGTTTCTACTTCGTCTTTCAGCTCACTAATCTGATTCTCTGCTTCATCTAGCCTGCTTTTGATTCCCACTATTGTGATCTTCAATTCAGAAATTGTATTCTTCATTTCGTTCTGGCTCTTCTTGATAGTTTTTATGTCTTTTTTTTTTTTTTGGTAAGATTTTATTTATTATTTTTAGAGAAAAGTGCAGGGAGGGAAGAAGAAAGGGAGAGAAACATCATTGTCTGGTTGTTTTTCCCCTGTCTCCAGATGGGGACCTGGCTGGAGGCCTGGCTTGCAGCCTGGTTATGTGCCTCGACTGGGAATTGAACTAGCAACCCTTGGATATGCAGGCCAGCACCAATCCACTGAGCCACACCAGTCAAGGCTCTATGTCCTTTTTAGTGCTGTTATATTTCTTAGGAAGTTCCTTGTAGCTTCCCTGGAGTTCTTTGTAGTTTTCCTTGAGCTCACTGAGCTTATTGAGCTTCCTTATAATCATTATTTTGAATTCCATGTCTGATAGTTTGCTTGTTTCTATTAGATTTAGCACTTTCCTTTCAATGGGAATTGTTCCTTTGCCACCCCCCAACCCCCCACCACCTTTAGGTGACTCTTCTTATTTGTTTCTGCTTCTTAGGTTGATCTGCTTTGACTTCCTTTATTCATGGTGTGATCTTCTGTGATAGGAGACCTTTAGTGTTCAATGGTACAGTCTTCTTTATCCTCTGAACTTGAAGTTCTTGGGATAATGTTTTTGCCATTTATTTGGGCTGCCTGGTTGTAGTTATACAGGGTGTGTGTGATACATTGGCAATAACTTTGCATCTCATTTTGCATCTTTCTTATTAATTTTGAAAAACTATGTTTCTAAGGTTATGACTTAACATCATTGTTTCAGATATAAAGTATTAAATTCTGAGAGCAACCATCATGTTGAAGGAATACGATCTTAGAGCAACCATAATTTCTGGACTGCATGCACAGCAAACTGCTAAGGAAATTGTGGGCTTCAATAACGTCTCTTTATGTACAGTTTACAATGTGAAGAGGATGTATGATGCTGAATCTGATGTTGCCACACCAACAAGGAAAATGCATAAGGTACACAAGCATCGCAGAAGTCCAGATATTGTACACGGAATCCAGGAGATCATCAATGAAGATCCAGGAAAGTGAATGCACTCCATAGCAAGAGAACTGCAGATGTTGAGTGCAATGATTCTCAAGATTATTGCTGAAGATATCAGATACAGATAACATGTTCTTAAAAGAGGCCAGACAAGGGAAAGGCACTTTGAAAAAGCAAGGAAACTGCTAACAAAGTTGAAAAATCTCAAAGAAAAAATCCTCTGATTTTCTTCTCCAATAAAAAGAATTCTCAGCAGGACCAAATAGTCAACACAAGACAAAACAGGAGGCTTTGTGAGAATCTTAATGAAGTCCCAATTGTCATGAAAATGAAATTTCCTGCTATAGTGATGGTGTTAAGTGTTGTCAGCAACGAAGGAGATAACATGACCACACATTTGTTTCCACAAGGCTTGAAGGTGACTGCTGATGTTTACCTTGATGTTTTGAGAGAAGTAGTTTTACTGTGGATGAAGCAAGTTGCAAATGGATGTCATTTTATCTTCCAACATGATGGTGCACCAGCACATAACACCAAAACAGTGCAAGAATTTCTCAGTGTCAATGTTCCTGAATTCTGGTAAAAGGAAATCTGGCCGCCTAGCTCACCAGATGCAAATCCTTTAGATTATTATGTATGCAGCATTTGTGAGGGAGAAGTTAATAAACAACCTCATTCCAATAAAGAGGCTGTTAAAGCTAAGATTGAAAACATGATGATGTTCATGGATAAAAAAGGTAATTAAAGTGCGTTCAAGATTCTGAAGTCAAATTGAGTCTATTATTGCAGCAAATGGAGACCTTTTTAATAATTAAAAAATAATGACTATGGGTATGTGTTTACATATAAGAGTAAATTTATTTCAAAATATAACACTCTTGTGGTATGCTGTTTATTTTACTAAAGTTTTGCCAATTTATTGGGTGCACCCTGTATTTTAGATTTTGTTGTGCTGCGTTTTGGTGGGTCCTTTCCTCTGGCTAACTGAGAGTTACTCCACCTACCATATCTTATATACTATTGTAGAGGAGCAAATTCTTTACTTCCTGGGTCCACCCCTGATGATGTTAGATTGTGCTTCATCTGGTCCTAAGTGGCCTGTTTGAGACTACCAGAGGTCCACTGTCTTTGTCTGTCTCCTTCATTTGTTAATCTAGTTAGCCTGTGATCAGCCATCAGACTTAAGCACTGCTGGGCAGGGCAGATTAATTTCTGCAGGTGGGGCTATTGCTTCCTCTCAGGCTAATGTCACTTGGAGAAGAGTGGTCTACCTATGGTAAGGGGGATGTTCAGCACTGGGACCCCATTGGCTGCTCCCTCAGTTCTCTCCTCAAAGCCACTGCCCCAAATTCTCCTTAAGCATCTCTAGTCCACTCTGCCCTTCCTCTGCTGGAGACCAGGGTAAGTGGGAGCCAATGTATTTTCCTGCTTGGTCCCTTTAAGGATCAGTCTGTGTCTCTAGCCATCTCTTTTAGGCTGGCAAAACCCCCCTGAAACTTTTCACTTTTCACAGTTGGATGCTATTTTACTCTCAGCTCTGTTGCTATAGGCTGGAAGCCCAGCTTAGAGTTTAGACCCCACCTTTTTCAAGGGGAACTCCCAGCTGCTAAGATGTTTTTCAGTCCCTTCAACTGCTGCCCGTGGGAGCCCAGCCAGCCTTCTCATGTCTCTGCATTTCTCTGCATTTCCTATCAGTCATGTTGTGATGAAACAGCATCTTCTGTCTGTCCGTTGTTGTAAGGCCTCTTCTCTTTAGCTGCTGGTCTGTTAATTATTCCGTATGATTTTGTCACAATTAGGTTGTTATTCCAGATTTGTTCTGGGAGGTTAGTGTAGCTTTCCCTTACTCCTCTATCATTTTACATCTTGTCCCTCTAGTACTGGTGAAAGAATATTTTTGGTCTGAATGGTCTAGATGTCAATGTGGGTGGTTCTTCTCTTTCCTAGTGGCCATTGTCAATTTCTGGAGACCCTTCTGGTTTTCACAAATGGGAAAATGCTATTAACATTGATTGGTAGAGGCTGGGAATATAGCCCATTATTGTATAATGCACAGAAAAGCCCCTGCAAACAATTTTCTGACTCAAAATGTCAGGTGTGCCAAAGTTCAGAAACCCTGGTCTATATGAATAGCCTATATTGTTCATGTTCTCTAGAACATTGTACAAGATCCAAAATCAAGTGTGACCATAGATATTTAAAAAGATAATTTTGAACAGAAAAGGATTGGAAGGTTAAGTTGGAGGTAGGATAATTAATAGTAATTTTTACTGTTGACTTCTTATTTTATTCTGGCTTTTGGAAGCATTCCTTTAAAAAAATTACAAGGTTTTTTTTTTTTAATTAATAAATCCATAAGGTAAACTATTTCATTTGATTATTGCTCAGGACATTTGAGAGAACATGACTAATGTATCTCTAGTGTCTCACACAAACCCTATAACGTAGTGCATGGTTAATGTTCATTTGTTGGATAAACACATGAATGCATACGTGCATATGACCTGGGAAATGGTAGAATTTATTTTTCTTTTCATGGTTAGCTAAGTGGAAAGTGTGCTGCCAGAGTTTATGAAAGTCATCTCAAAGATTTGAAGAGAGCATTAGGTCAGGAAAAGTAAGACACCTGGCTCTCCAAAAGAAAGAGAAGCTAGAAGGTCATGGACTTGAACCTCAGCTTGTTTGGAAAGCTGAACAGGCAAAAACATAGCAGAGTTCACAAAAGCCCACTTGGTTTAAAGCCACAGAGGAATATGTATAAGCAAACAGCTGTACCAAAAAGCAAACTCAACACAAACCCATTATAGGAAATAAGTGGGCCTAACACAGAGTCCTTGAAGAAGAGAGAATCAGTGTAATTCAGGGTGCAGGCTGATAGAATGAGAGCAAGCTCAGCCAGTCCTGCCTCCTGGACACTGTCTGGGCTGCTTCTGCCAGGAAAAACTCTACCTTGGTTCTTCGCTGTTTCCCACTGTGAACCCAGATTTCCCTGCTTATTCTCCCAGCATCCTCTCGCTGCCGCTGCCCCTTTGTCCCCATGTTCTCTTCTCCAGAAAGCCTCTTTCTCTGTCCTCTCTATGTTTGAGTGTTCTCTTCCAAGATTCAACCTAAGTCTTCTGTGTCAGAAATCTTTAACCCTCAGAGTCTTCCTTCCCTCCATCCCTCCAAATTCAGGAAAAACATGCAGTTATGGTTTATTACTAGGGCTTCAAGGGGACAGCCATCAGCCCATGGCATCTGGAATGTGAGTACCATGGTGAGGAGAGGAGAGATAAGGAAAACACCAGGCAGACTTCACTCTGTAGAAACCCCTAGAGTTTTTAAAAAATTCACTGGGAAAAATTCATCTTTTTATGGTCATTGAAGCAGACAATAAGGATAGGAAAGCATCTCCCTTCTGTCCCACAAGTGCCCTTTGGATGAATGCCCACCAGGCAAAGGGATTTTGGCTAGAGTCTGCACACAGCTTCTTGTATGTTGGCTTGAGATCTGCTGGCTTAAGATTTGAGTGACAGTCCCTATCTGGACAAAGAAGGGATGTGAAGGAGTGCTTGTAACTTTTCTGTAAACTGGAGGTAGACAGAACTGTAAATGCTATCCCAGAGATAAGGTCCCTTCTGTACAATTTGGGATACAGCCAGTCCTTGTTTTCACAGGGTCCAAGTACAACAAGGAAGGTGTACGTGTCTCTTGCTGTGCATGGTCTTGGCTGCAAGCTCAGGAGAGAGGACACACTTTGCTAATTGGCCAGAGCCAATGCCACTGAGCCAGGCATCCCTGTCTGTCAAGAGAGACACTCTCCAGATTAATCTTGGAACTTTATAATATTGTATGTAATTCCCAGAAGCAGTGGATTTTGATCAGCTGTTTGGAAGAGCAATATTAAAAACATAAATTGCCCAGAAGCTATATTTAATAGTAAAGTGTCAAGCAATAGAAAGGAGAAATGAAGTTTAATTTTGGTACAGATAACTAGCATTCTTTGTGAGCATTTCTTAAAGATGTTTAAACCACCCAGGAGGTCAGTCTTTAGACAGTTGATTCATTTTACAACAAAAACTCAGATAAGTAAAATTAAAACCTCATGCTGGGAGTTAAAATTTCACTATTATGCCTGTCCTTATTACAAATACAGTAGTACCTCAGTACTCATCATCAATTTGTGATGAATGCTGAAACCGACAAGTGCTGAAAGATGAAGCATTTTATCTTGTGAGGCAGTGTTGTGACTCATACAAGTGTGACGAGCAAATGTGACGAGTCCTGAGCAACATTTTTTTCTCATCAAAATGCACTGAGTACGGAGTTTGAAGAGTGCTGAAGCCTACAAGTACCAAGGTATAAATGTGCTTGTTTTCTATACATATGAAATCACTGGGTAGAGAAATTTTCCTTGATTGCTGTATTCAGAATATTCAGTTACCTGTTTACCATAGTTCCATTTATTTCTGGATAAAAATTTCCCTTTTCTGTTGTGTGCAGCAGAGTGTAGCTCTCAGTTGCCAAGGAGGAGAGGAATCTCACTATTAAGTGAGAATGTCCCTTATTTGCAAATTAAAATATATTTTGAAAAGGATGAGACCTTATTCTTTTCTACAGCTTGTTTATTCTGTGAGGGATGTGCGGTGTCTCTGAGGGTTGTTTGTATGTTGTGTTTTTTCCTGGGTCTTAGTAGTATTCCTGTTCCAGCCAAAGCCTTGACTTATATTGATATAAGAAGTAGAAGAGGGTAAGGAAGTATATCTGGCATGGACCTACAAGATGTAAGAAACCTATAACATTTGCATAATTTAAATGCAGAGCTAGTGGATTTTAAAAGATTCTAAATTGTATTTTTAAATACTATTGTGTAACACATGCCTTTGGACAAAGACATGGGTAGAATTCATCTTAAACGAACAAGTGTATTTGAAGGTTACTGAGCTACAGAGATAGGAAATTAGTATATTTGTATACATACATTCAGAAAATACTTATTGAAATTGCTGTTATGTATTGGGTACTATGCAGATGTTATGGATACAAAGGTAAATATGATATGATTTTTAATCTCCAGGAATTTAAGAGTCGAGGAGTAGGTCTAGACAAGTGGATAAATAGTTATGGTTCAGGTGAAAGGACTCTGACCGGAGGCCTGAAACATGCAATTCTGAAGACCCTTCTTTTTTAAAAATTATTTTTATTGATTATGCTATTACAGTTATCCTAATTTTTCCCACTTTGCCCCACTCTCCCCAGTACTTCCCACTCCCTCAGGTCATTGTTCATGTCCCTGGGTCATGCATATAAGTTCTTGGGCTATACTCCATTTCCTATCCTGTACTTTACATCCCCATCGTATTCTATAACTACCTATTTGTACTTCTTTTTAATTAATTTAATTTTATTGTTGTATTAAATTTGTCCCATTTCCCCCACCCTCTCCATCGCCCCTCCCACAGTCAATCCTACATGTTGTCCATGTCCAAGGGTCATCCATGATAGCTATTTGAATACTGTTCCCCTTCTTTGCCTTTCTCTCCACCCCATTTCCCCTCTGCACACTGAAAGTCTGTTCCTTGTTTCCATGTCTCTGGTTCTGTTTTGCTTGTTTGTTTTGTTCATTAGTCTCCTGTATTGGGTAAGATCATATGGTATTTGTCTTTCACTGACTGGCTTATTTCACAAAGCATAATACTCTCCAGTTCCATCCATGTTACAGCAAAAGGTAGGAGTTCCTTCTTTCTTTCTGCTGTGCAGTATTTCGTTGTGTAAATGTACCAAAGTTTTTTGATCTAATCATTCACTGATAGGTACTTAGGCTGTTTCCAGCACTTGGCTATTGTAAATAGGGCTGCTACGAACATAGGTTCTTCTGAATTGGCGTTTCAGGGTTCTTCGGGTATAATCTTAGCAGCGGAATTGTTGGGTCAAAAGGCAATAGTACCATTTTTAGTCTTTTGAGGAACTTCCATACTGTTTTCCATAGTGTCTGCGCCAGTCTGCATTCCCACCAACAATGCATTAGGGTTACCTTTTCTCCGCTTCCTCATCAGTATGTATTTGTTTATTTCTTAATGATGGCCATTCTGACAGGGATGAGGTGGTATCTCATTGTGGTTTTAATTTGCATCTCTCCGATAGCTAGTGATGTTGAGCATTCTTTCATATGCCTATGGGCCCTTTGTACGTCCTCCTCAGAGAGGTGTCCGTTCAGGTCCTTCGTTCATTTTTTCAGCTGTGTTGTCTGTTTCTCTGGTGTTGAGTCATTTAAGTCCTTATATATTTTGGATATCAAACCCTTGTCTGAGGCATCATTGGCAAATATGTTTCCCATATAGTTGGTTCCCTTTACATTCTGCTGATGTTTTCTTTAGCTGAACAGAAACTTTTCTGTTTGATATAGTCCCATGTTTTATTTGTTCTTTTGCTCTGGAGAAGTACTGGTGAAAATATAGTTGCATGGAGTATCTGAAATTTTACTTCCTATGTTTTCCTCTAGGACTTTAATGGTGTCATGGCTTACTGTTAAGTCGTTTATACATCTTGAGTTTGTTCTGGTGTATGGTGTAAGTTGGTGGTCTAGTTTTATTTTATTTTTTTGCATGTCCCTGTCCAGTTCTCCAACACCACTTGTTGAAGAGGCTATTTTCATTCCATTTTATGTTCCTTCTCTCTTTATTGAATATTAATTGACCATAGAGTCCTGGGTATATTTCTGGGCTCTCTATTCTGTTCCACTGATATATATGTCTATTCTTATACCAGTACCAGACTGTTTTGATTACAGTGGCCTTATGTGTAGTATAGTTTCATAACTGGTATTGTGATTCCTCCTACTTTATTCTTCTTTCTCAAAATAGCTGTGGCTATTTGTGGCCATTTTTAGCTCCATATAAATTTTGACATGTTTGTTCTAGAACTGTGAAATACATCATTGGTATTTTAATAGGGATTGCATTGAATCTATAGATTGCTTTGGGTAGTATGGACATTTTATTAATTTTATTTTTTATTAATTTCTTAAAATTTTATTTATTATTTTTAGAGAGAGAGGAACGGAGGGAGGCAGAGTGGGAAAGAGACATCAATGTATGGTTGCCTTTCACCTGCCTCCAGGTGAAGACTTCTTTCTTCAGTTCTGTAGTTTTCTGAGTACATGTCTTTTACCTCCTTGGTTAAGTTTTTTCTTAAGTCTTTATTTTTCTTGTTGCTATGGTAAATGGGATTTGTTTTCTAGCTTCTATTTCTGATGTTTCATTGTTGGTATACAAAAATGCCTTTGGTTACTGGATATTGACTTTATATACAGCAACTTTGCTAAATTTCCTTATTTGGTCAAGTAGGTTTTTGGTGTAGCCTATTAGGTTTTGTATGTACACTATCATGTCATCTGCAAATAATGACAATTTTCTTTCCTCCTTTCCAATTTGGATGCCTTTGATTCCTTTTTCTTGTCTGATTGCTGTGGCTACAACTTCCAAAATGATGTTGAATGAAAGTGGAGAGATTGGACAGCCTTGTCTTGTTCCTGATCTTAGGGGAAAAGCTTTTTAGTTTTTGCCCATTGAGTATGATGTTGGCTGCAGGTTTCTCATATATGGCCTTTATCATGTTGAGGTATGCTCCTTCTATTCCCATTTTGCTGAGCGTTTTTATCATAAATGGTTGCTGTACTTTATCAAATGCTTTTTCAGCATCTATCGACATGATCATACAGTTTTTGTCTTTTGATTTGTTTAGGTGTACTATGTTTATTGATTTACAAATGTTGTACCATCTTTACATCCCTGTGATGAATCCCACTTGATCATGTTCTATGATCTTTTTAATGTGTTGCTGGATCTGATTTGTTAATATTTTGTTGAGAATTTTAGCATCTATGTTCATCAGGGTTATTGTCCTGTAGTTTTCTTTCGTAGTTGTGTTTTGACCTGGTTTTGGGGTTAAAATAATATTGGTCTCATAGAAGGAATTTGGGAGTCTTTTCTTCTCTTGGATTTTTTGGAATAGGTTGAGAAAGATAGGAATTAGGCCTTTCCTAAATGGTAAAATTTGCCTGTGTAGCCATATGGTCCAGAGCTCTTGTGTGCTGGGAGTTTTTTGAATATTCATTCAATTTCACTAGTTGTTATTGGTTAATTCAGGCTTTCTGCTTCTTCTGGATTTAATTTTATAGATTACATTGCCAGAAATTTGTCCAGTTCACCCAGGTTGCTATATTTCTTGTCATATAGTTGTTTGTAGTAATTTCTTACAATCTTTTGTATTTCTGAGATATTGGTTGTGATTTCTCCTCTGTCATTTCTGATTTTGTTTATTTGGGTCCTCTTTCTTTTCTTGATGAGTCTGGTTAAAGGCTTGCCAATTTTGTTTATTTTTTCAAAGAACCATCTCCTGGATTTATTGATTCTTTGAATTGTAGTTTTAGCCTCTAAATCATTTAATTATGCTCTGATCTTGATTATTTCCTTCCTTCTATTTGCTCTGGGCTTTGTTTGTTGATGCTCCTCTAGTTCTTGCAGCCTAATGGTTAGGTTGTTTGTATAAGCTTCTTCTAACCTTTTTTGGTAGGCTTGTATTGATATGACCTTCCCTCTGAGTACTGCCTTTGCTGTGCCCCATAGGTTTTTGGCTATTGTATATTCATTGTCATTTGTTTCCAGAAACTTTTGATATCTTCTTTGATCTTATTGTTAACTCATTTATTCTTAATAGCATGTTATTCAGTCTACATGTATTAGAATGTTTTTGGTTTTTTCCCTTGAGGTTAGTTTCTAGTTTCACGCCATTGTGATCTGTGAAGATGCTTGGTATGATTTCAGTTTTCTTCAATTTGTGGAGGCTTCTCTTGTGTTCTACTGTGTGGTCTATCTTTGAGAATGTTCCTTGTGCATTTGAAAAGAATATGTATTTTGTTTCTGTGAGGTGAAAAGTTACGTATATATCAGTTAAGTTCATTTCATCTAGAGTGTGGTTCAGTGCTACAAAATCCTTGGTGATTTTTGCTTGGAAGATCTGTCCATGGTTGATAATGGGGTATTAAAATCCCCTATTATGAGTGTGTTGCTGTTGATATCCTTCTTGAAGTCCTCCAAAGTTTTTCTTAGATATTTGCATGCTCCTGTGTTGCATGAAAATATGTTCATAAGGGGTATATCTTCTTGCTGGATTGTTCTTTGAAGTATTATTAAATGTCCTTCTTTGTTTATTTTTATGACCTTCATTGTAAAATCTATTTTGTCTGAAATAATATTGCTATCCCAGCCTTTTTTTTTCACATCCATTTGCTTGAAATATATTTTTCCTTCCCATCACTTTCAGTCTGTGTTGATCTTTTGTTCTGAGGTGGGTCTTTTGTGGACAGCATATATGTGGGTCACATTTTCTTATCCATTCAGCTACCTTATGTCTTTTAATGGGCAAATCTAATCCACTTATGTTTATTCATTGACATTTCCCCCCTTTGTACTGTGTTCCTCTCTGTCTCTGTTTCTTCATCTTTTTAAAGCAGACCCTTTAGCATCTCTTGCAATGCTAGTTTCATGGAGATGTGTTCTTTAGCCTTCTTTTGTCTTATTTCACCCTCCTTTTGAATGAGAGCCTTGGAGGGTAGAGTATTCTTGGTTGCAGGCTTTTGTTTTCTATTACTTGAAAGATATTTTGCCATTCCCTTCTGGCTTGTAGGGTTTCTGTTGAGAAATCATTTGATAACCTTATTGGAGCCCCTTTATATGTTATTACTGTTTCTTTCTTGATACTTTTAGGATTCTCTCCTTGTCTTTGAAATTTGCCATTTTAATTATGATGTGTCTTGGAGTGGGTTTGTTTCAGTTCACCTTCATTGGGACCTTCTTTGCTTCTTTAACTTCAGCAATGTTTTAGCTCATCATGTTAGGGAAGTTTTCTATCATTGCTTTTTCAAACAGATTTTCTATCCCTTGTTTCTGTTCTCTTCTGGTATCTCTGTGATACAGATATTACTTCATTTCATGTTGTCATGTACCTCTCTTAAAACCTCTTCATTCTGGAGAACCAAGATGGTGGATGATTAAGTGGAGCTATACCAATCTCCTCCCAACACCAAACTGGAATTACAACTTAATTGGGGAGAAATCATCCAGAGTCACCAACAGAACACCAACTGGAGGGAAGCCTTATTACCATGGACAAAACAGAAGAGGCCACTTCATCGCAACATGACTGGTAGGAAGTGCTGGTTGGGCTCCCTCAGGCAGCAGCTGAAGGGATGGAGAAACATCTCAGCAGATGGCAGTTCCTGTTGAGAAAGGTGGGATCTAAACCCTGAATTGGGCTTCCCAGCCTACAGTAACAAAGCTGAGAGTAAAACAGCACCCAGTTGTGAAAAGCAAAAAGCCACCAGGTTTAGCCAGATTGACAGAGAGACCAAGTTCTTAAAGGGACCACCCATGAAAACACAGTGGCACCCACCTACCCTGGGCTCCAGCAGAGAAAGGGCAGAGTGGACTAGAGATGCTTGGGGAAAGTTTGGGTCAATGGCTTTAGGGGGAGAGTTGAGGGAGCAGTTCATGAATCCAGTGCTGACTCATCCCACATACAGCCAGCAGACCACTCTTCTCCAAAGTGGAGAGAGCCTGAGGGTTAGCCACAGCCTCACCCATAGGAAATAATCTGCCCCCACCAGCAGTGCCTAAACCTGAGCTCAGATTACAGGTTGATTGGATTAACAACTAAAGGAGACAGGCAAAGGCAGTGGCTCTCTGGTAGTCTCCAGCTGTCTGACTAGGCCCAGACAGGGACACAAGCTGACATCACCAAGTGAGGAGCCAGGAAGTAAAAAAGTGCACCTCTAAACCACTGCAGGTAACACTACTAAGACAGTAAGTCAAAGCAGACCAATCCAAGAAGCAGCACAAACAAGAGTCACCTAAAATGAATTGACCAAGAAATCAAATCTCAGCAAATGGAAAGGAGGAATCCCCAGGGAGTGGGGCAAGCACACTCTCAGACATGGAATTCAAAATAATGATGATAGAAAAGCTCAATGAGCTCAGCCAGCTCAAAGGAAACTACAAACAACTCCAGGGCAACTATGAAGAACTCCAGAAAAGCTAAAAGGAACTTACTGAGAACTACACCAACATTAAAAAGGACATAGAAACCGTTAATAAGAGCCAGGAGGAAATGAAGAATACAACTTCTGAATTGAAGAACACAGTAGAAGGAATCAAAAGCAGACCTGACAAAGCAGAGGATCAGATCATCAAGCTGGAGTTCAATGTAGAAAGAAATTCCCAAGCAGTGCAACAAAATGAGAAAAGACTGAAAAAAAATGAAGAGGTTTTAAGAGAGCTTCAGGACAACATGAAATGTAATAACATCCATGTCATAGGGATACCAGAAGGAGAAGAGGAGGAGCAAGGGATGGAAAACCTGTTTGAAAAAATAATGACAAAAAACTTCCCTAATTTGAGGAGAGAAAACGTCATGCTAACTCAGGAAGCACAGAGGGCCCAATGAAGCTGAACCCAAACAGGTCCACTCCAAGGCACATCATCATTAAAATGGCAAATTTCAAAGACAAGGAGAGAATCCTAAAAGCAGCAAAAGAGAAACAGCTAGTAACATATAAGGGGGCTCTGATAAGGTTATCAGCTGATTTCTCAACAGAATCTCAACAAGCCAAAAGGGAATGGCAAAAAATATTTCAAGTGGTGAAAACTAAGGGCCTACAACCAAGACTACTCTACCCAGCAAGGTTGTCATTCAAAATGGAAGGTGAAATAAGGAGTTTCCCAGACAAAAGAAGGGTGAAGAATACATTTCCATGAAACCACCATTGCAAGAGATGCTAAAGGGTCTGCTTTAAAAAGATGAAAAAACAGAGACAGAGAGGAACACAGTACAAAGGGGGGAAATGTCAATGAACAAGCATCTGTCAATAACAACTTTAAACATAAATGGATTCAATTTGCCAATCAAAGGCAGGGTAGTCGAATGGATAAGAACCAATTTTAACTTATGATTGCTTTAAAATCTTATAAATAGATTTTACTAAATAAGGTATAATTTTGTATATTACTTGTATCTGCATTACTATAGGTTAAGTTTTTTTTGCCTGGAATTATTTCACAATATGGGAAAATCATGTTACTTGTAATAACTCAGAAAAATTGAATGCAGTTAAGGAAGAAGAAAAAAGTAAGAAAATGTGGATGTATATTACATAGAATACATGCTGTCTTTCTTATTCACTGTTACAAAATATGTGCTCATTTGTGGGTGTGTAATATATAGATTTTGTTAGCAATTTATGTTTTAAATAGAAACCAACTGGTCATTGGTGTGATGTGAAATCAGTCAGTCTTTAGGTTAGAAAAGATGCTGGGAATGAAGACCAATTTGGGATGGAAGTTGCAAACTACTAAACTATATATTCGCAATATATATTCTCATATTAGCATGTAAATTAGATGAGCTTCCTTTCAAATAGATAGTGGAAATATACATTTCCAGTTATGAATACCCCCAAACTGGGGATGCTTGGGAAAAAGAATTCATGCTATAGTAAATTTTATTATTGAAATGTGAGCATACCTAATCTCTACCTCAACAGACTCTTAAAAAGTTCAGTGGTTAGTTTAGGACCACACAGGAAGTCAACCACAAGTTCAAAAAATAGCTAGAATACTATTCTACAAAATTATTTAAATTTTGGGGATTTTTATTTTTCACCTCAACATAATAGACATAATTTCTACTCTGGTGACCAGCGGAGCACTGCAAGTGCCATTATTTCTGAAAGTTTCAACTTATAAAATACTTGCAGAGGAAAAACAGAGGATATTGAAAGAAGTAGGACCTGTGCACAGAAAAAAAAAAAAAAAAATCATTCTACCCTTTAAGATGGAAAACTCCAAAAAGAATAAATTGTAGTTCTAGTAGCTTAAAATAAAGTTGAGTTGCATTATTGGAAGAGGGAGGATCTGACTCAAAAACCAAATTTGTTTCTTTTGGTTGGGCACTGTCTCAGGAAAACTTTCATAAAAGTAAGTTCTGCAATACACCATTGCTGTGATATATTTCACAAAAATAGCACTCCAGAGTAAAATAAGTATTAAAGAAGGAAAAAAGCTTAATTTGCTACAATATATCTAAAATACTATTATTTTACATGTAATAATTATATAAGCTATTGGCATATTTAAAATTTTTTTGTATTAACATCAAAATCCAGTATGTACTTTAAATATGTGTGTAAATGTATTTTTGCATGTGTTTGGTAATATTGCAATTCATATTACTTAAAAGAGTAGTTCTTTAAACAAATGAATTAATGTAGGCATTTTGAAATGAGGAAAACTTTGTATTAATATGATTTGAGAAGCTGACAGAAGGCAGTAATTAAATGGTAAATTGTCTGGATGTGAAAGGAAGAAGAAAAAATACACATTGGTGGTTTCAGAATAGACAGGGGGATGTTAATAAGAATAAAGGAAATGAAGAAGCCAAAGAACTTATATGCATGACAGATGGACATGAACTAAGGGGGGCATTGTTGGAAGAAATGGGGTACTTGGTGGGAGGGGCAAAAAGGGGAGAAATTGGGACAACTGTGATAGCAAAATAAAAAACATATATTGAAAAACCCCAAAAAACCTCTTCATTCTTTTTCATCCTTTCTTTTTTTCATTTTGTCACCACTGTCTTGGAATTTTTTTCTACTTTGTTTTTCAGCTTGCTGATCTAGTCCTCTGCTTCCTCTAGCCTGCTGTTGAGTCCATCTACTGTATTCTTTAATTCAGAAATTGTATTCTGCATTTCCTTCTGGCTCTTATTGATAGCTTCTATGCCCTTTTAATGCAGATGTATTTCTCAGTTAAGTTCCATGTAGTTCCCCTGGAGTTGTTTGTTTTCCCCCTGGAGTTGTTTGTAGTTTTCTTTGAGCTTGCTGAGCTCATTGAGCTTCTCTATCATCATTATTTTGAATTCCAAATCTGATAGTTTGCTTGCCTCTGTTTCCTTTAGCAATCTTGTTGGAGATTCCTCCTTTTATTTGGTGGTGTACTGTTTCTTTTTCTACCCACATTTAGGTTTCTTCTTGTTGCTTTTGGTTGTTAGACTGGGCCTATTTTGAGTTCCTGTCCTTGTGGTATGACCTGTCATGTAGAGGTCCAGTTTCTTTACTTCCTGATTCACCTCTTGGTGATCATTCCATAGTCTGGGCCTACTCAGCCTGTTGGAGCCAACCCAAGATCCACTCTTTGTGCCCTTCAGTTTTTAATCTAGTTGATCTATGCTCACCTATCAGGTGTAGATACTGCTGGGCAGTACCAATTAGCTCTGTTGTAAACCAATCAATCTGTGATCAGTGGTCACCTTTGGCACCACTGGGAATGGCCAATTAATTCAGTTGAAATTCAATCAATCAGTGATCTTCCACCAGGCTCAGGCACCACTAGACTTGACAGGTTGATTCCATTGTAATCTGATCAATCTGTGATCAACCTCCAGGCTCAGGCACAACTGGGTGAGATGGATCGATTCAGTTGTAATTCAGTGAATCTGTGATCAGCTACCAGCTCAGACTCTGTTGGGCAGGGCAGATTGATTCAGTTATAAATCAATGAATCTATGATCAGTGGTCACTTTAGGTACTACTGGACAGGGCCAATTAATTCAGTTGTAATACAGTGAATGGGTGGTCAGGTGCCAGGCTCAGGCACCACTGGGAGAGACAGATTGATTCCGTTGTAACCCAGTGAATCTGTGATCAGCTGCCAGGCTCAGGCACTGCTGGGCAGGGCAGATTGATTCCAGTGGACAGGGTTATGAGTACCCCTCAGGCAGAAGCTGCTTGGTGCAGCTTATTCTGCCTTTGGTGTGGGGGATGAGTCAGCACTGTGACCTTGTCATCTGCTTCCTCGTTTCTCTCCTCCAAGCCACTGCTCTAAACTCTCCTTAATGTCTCTAGTCCACTCTGCTCTCCTTCTGCTGGAAGGTAAGTAGGTGCTAATGTATTTTTGTTTGTGGTCACTTTAGTAATTCTCTGTCTCTAGTGCTCTGAGGTTAGTGAACCTCAAGGCTTTTTTGCTTTTCACAGCTGGATACTGTTTGGCTCTCAGCTATGTTGCTATAGGCTGGGGAGCCCAGCTGGGGGCTTAGGACTCACCCTTCTCAGGAGGGTCCCCTGGCCCTGGCCCTTTGGCTGCTGCCTCTGGTGGGAACCAAACCAACCTACTTGCATCTCTGCAATTCCTATCAGTCACTTTGTGATGAAGTGTCCTCTTCTGTTCAGTCTGTGGTTATAAGACTTTTTTTCCAGCTTATGTTCTGTTGGTTTCCTCAGATGATTTTTTCCCAATTAAGTTGTAATTCCAGATTGGTCCTGGGAGGAGATTGGTGTAGCTCCACTTGTCAGCCATCTTGCCCCCCGCCCCCCATTTGTACTTCTTAAATCTCATCACCTCTTCACCATTCCCTTATACCCCCTCCCATCTGGCAACCATCAAAATGTTCTCTGTGTTCGTGATTCTGTCTCTGTTCTTATTTGCTAGGTTGATTCAGTTGTTGATAGGTACATATTTTTGCCATTTTATTTTTCATAGATTTGGTCTTCTTTTTCTTAAGTAAGCCCCTTTAACATTTCATATAATAATGGTTTGGTGATGATGAGCTCTTTTAGCTTTACCTTTTTTGGGAAGCTTTTTATCTGTCCTTTGATTCTAAATGATAGCTTTGCTGGGTAGAGCAATCTTGGCTGTAGGTCTTTGTTTTTCATGACTTTCAATCTTTCTTGCCATTTTCTTCAAGCTTGCAAAGTTTATTTTGAGAAATCAACTGACCACCTTATGGGAACTTCCCTGTAGGTAACTCTCTGCTTTTATCTTGCTGCTTTTAAGATCTCTTTATCTTTAACCATTGGAATTTTAATTATGAAGTGTCTTGGGGTGGACCTCTTTTGAGTCCATCTTGTTTGGGACTCTCTGCTTCCTGGACTTTTATGTCTATTTCTGTCACCAAAGTAGGGAAGTTCTCCTT
The DNA here is from genome assembly GCA_004026585.1 of Noctilio leporinus. Taxonomy (NCBI): domain Eukaryota; kingdom Metazoa; phylum Chordata; class Mammalia; order Chiroptera; family Noctilionidae; genus Noctilio; species Noctilio leporinus. The sequence continues at coordinate 450 of PVIW01015632.1, read as the reverse complement.
TACTATTTTTTCAAATAGATTTCTAGTTTCTTGCTCTTTCTTTTCTCATCCCTGTGATATGAATGTTGAACCTCTTGAAGTTGACCCAAGGCTGTTTTTATTATTCTTATTTATTGGGTTTTTTTCTTCTTCTTGTTCTGATTGCTTGTTTTTTTGCTTCCTTATCTTCCAAATCATTGATTTGGTTCTTAGTTTCATTTACTTTACTGTTGTTTCCCTGTAAATTGTTCTTTATTTCAATTAATATATCCTTCATTTCTGACTGGATCTTTTTTATGCTGTTAAAAATTCTCACAAATTTCCTTGAGTACCTTATAACAAGTGTTTTGAACTCTGCATTTGATAATTTGGTTATCTCCATTTGTTTAATTCTTTTTAAAAAAATTTTTAAAAAATTTATTGTTGTTGTATTACATCCATCCCCTTTTGCTCCCCTCTGTCCCCCTCCCC
>PVIW01015631.1:0-19158 GCA_004026585.1 Noctilio leporinus | reverse complement strand
TTGTTTATTTTTTCAAAGAACCAGCTCCTGGTCCTGTCGATTCTTTGAATTGTAGTTTGAATCTCTGAGTTATTTAGTTCTGCTCTGATCTTGATGATTTCCTTCCTTCTACTTGCTCTGGGCTTTGTTTGTTGTTGCTCCTCTAGTTCTTGCAGCTTTGTGGTTAGGTCATTTTTATAAACTTCTTGTAACCTTTTTTGGAAGGTCTGTATTGCTATAAATTTTACCCTGAGAACTGCCTTTGCTGTATCCCATGGGTTTTGGGCTGTTGTGTATTCATAGTGATTTGTTTCCAGGAACTTTTTGATTTCATCTTTGATCTCATTGTTGACCCCTTCATTGCTTAAAAGCATGTTATTCAGTCTCCATGAGTTGGAGAATTTTTGTTTTTTTCCCTTGAGATTGGTTTCTAGTTTCAAGCCATTATGATCTGAGAAGATACTTTGTATGATTTCAATTTTCTTGTATTTGTGGAGGCTTGTCTTGTGACATACCGTGTGGTCTATCTTGGGCAATGATCCATGTGCATTTGAAAAGAATGTGTATTTTGCTTCTTTGGGGTAAAAGACTCTGTATACATCAGTTAGGTCCATTTCCTCTAGAGTGTTGTTCAATGCCACAACATCTCTGGGGATTTTTTGTTTGGAAGATCTGTCCATTATTGATAGTAGGGTATTAAAATCCCCTACTATGAGTGTGTTGCTGTCTATGTCTTTCTTAAAGTCTTCCAAGATTTTCCTTATCTATTCTGGAGCTCTTATGTTGGGTGCGTATATGTTTGCCAGAGTTATTTCTTCTTGATGGATTTTTCCCTTAAGAATTATGAAATGTCCATCTTTGTCCCTTTTTATGGCCTTCATTGTAAAATCTATTTTACCTGTAATCAGTATTGCTACTCCAGCTATTTTTTCATGTCCATTTGCTTGATATATAGTTTTCCATCCCTTCACTCTCAATCCGTGTTGATCTTTTGTTCTGAGGTGGGTCTCTTGAAGTCAGCATATATGTGGGTCATGTTGTCTTATCCATTCGGCTACTCTATGTCTTTTGATTGGTGCATTTAATCCATTTACATTTAAGGTTCTTATTGATTGATACTTATTCATTGCCATTTTCTCCCTTTGTGTCTGTATTCCTTTTTAGCTTTCTCTGTTTCTTCATTTTATTTGTTTACTTATTTTTATAGCAGACCCTTTAACATTTCTTGCAATGCTGGTTTGGTAGAGATGTATTCTTTCAGTCTTTTTTTGTCTGGGAAGCTCCTTATTTCTCCTTCTATCTTGAATGAGCGCCTTGCTGGGTAGAGTATCCTTGGTTGCAGGCCTTTGTTTACCATGACTTGAAATACTTTTTGCCATTCCCTTCTGGCTTGAATAATCATTTGATAGCCTTATTGGAGCCCCTTTGTATGTTGTCTTTTTTCTCTTGATGCTTTTAGGATTCTCTCTTTGTCTTTGAAATTAACTGTTTTCATAATAATGTGCCTTGGTGTTGGTCTGTTTGGGTTGATCCTCATTGGGACCCGCTGTGCTTCCTGAACTGGATTCATGTTTTCACTCATCATGTTAGGGAAATTTTCTATCATGACTTTTTTGAACAGGTTTTCCATTCCTTGTTTCTCTTCTCCTTCTGGTATCCCTATGATATGGACGTTGTTACGTTTCATGTTGTCCTGCAGCTCTCTTAACCCCTCTTCATTCTTGTTCAGTCTTTTTTTATTCTCTTGTACTGTCTTGGAATATTTGTCTACATTATCCTCCAACTCGCTGATCCGGTCCTCTGCTTCCTATAGCCTACTGTTGACTCCTTCTACTGTATTCTTCAATTCAGAAATTGTATTCTTCATTTCTACTTGGCATTTATTGATAGTTTCCAGTTCTTTTTCATGCTGTTGTAGTTCTCAGTAAGTTCCTTGTAACTTCCCTGGAGTTCTTTGTAATTTCCCTGAAGTTCTTTGTAGTTCTCCTGGAGTTGTTTATAGTTTTCTTTGATGTGGCTGAGCTCACTGAGCTTCTCTATCATCATTCTTTTGAATTCCTTATCTGATATTCCAGGTGCCTCTGTTTCATTTTGTGTTCTTTCTGGGGATTCTTCCTTTCCTTTTGGTGATGGACTGATTCTTTTTTCCCCCATTTTGTGTGTTTGTTCTTGCTGTTTATTTATTTATTTATTTATTTATTTATTTATGTTCTTTCCTTGGGTTAACCTGCTTTGCTTCCTTGCCTTAGTTGAGCACCCTTCTGTGATAGGAGATTTGTGGAGTTCAGTGTTTCCATCTCCCAGATTTTCTCCACTTGCTGTTCTTGGTGTGTGCTTTATTTGGGCTGTCTGGTTGTATTCTGGGCCTGCGGGCTTTTAGCTGAAATAAAAACAAAAACAGAAATAAAAAAACAAAAACAAAAACAAACAAACAAAGCCAAAAACAGAATACCAAACCAACCCAAACCAAACCAAACAAACAAATAAAAAAAAATTACAAAAGGAAAAAAGAAATAAAAATGATAATAATAATAAGAAGAAATGGTTTAGATGGCTGTTCACCCTTAATAATCCCTGACTGGTCCAGATGGAGCCTCGACCTGAGGGCTACTGTCCTGCTGGCCTTCTCTGCCTCTGGGCTGTGCTCCCCTGTGTCCAGATGCTGCCTGTTCCAATCCCTAGTGTCCTGAAGACGTCTCACGCTCCCTATCCTGTCCTCCAGCTGCTTTGGTACTCGAGAACACCATCAGCACTGCTCTCTACTCTGTCACCATCTTCCCTCTGTCTCTTTTTCTTTATGTGTCTGGTTAAAGGCTTGCCAACTTTGTTTATTTTTTAAAAGAACCAGCTCCTGGACCTGTTGATTCTTTGAATTGTAGTTTGAGTCTCTACATTATTCAGTTCTGCTCTGATTTTATTGATTTCCTTTGTTGTACTTGCTCTGCACTTTGTTTGTTGTTGCTGCTCTAGTTCTTGCAGCTTTATGGTTAGGTTGTTTTTATAATCTTCTTGTGACCTTTTCAGGTAGGCCTGTATTGCTATGAATTTCCCTCTGAAGACTGCCTTTGCTGTGTCTCATAGGTTTTGGGATGTTGTGTGTTCATTGTTATTGGTTTCCAGGCATTTTTTGATATCATCTGTTATCTAATTTTAACCCCTTCATTACTTAAAAGCATGTCATTCAGTCTCCATGAGTTAGAGAATTTTTGTTTTTTCCCCTTGAGATTGGTTTCTAGCTTCAATCCATTTTCATCTGAGAAGCTGCTTTGTATGATTTCAATTTTCCTGTATTTGTGGAGGCTTGTCTTGTTATATACCATGTGGTCTATCTTAGAGAATGATCCATGTGTATTTGAAAAGAATGTATAGTTTGCTTTTTTGGGGGTAAAAGACTCTCTATACATCAGTTAGGTCCATTTCCTCTAGAGTGTTGTTCAATGCCACAACATCTTTAGTGATATTTTCTTTGGAATATCTGTCCATTGTTGATAGTGTGGTATTAAAATCCCCTACTATGAGTGTGTTGCTGTCTATGTCTTTGTTAAAGTCCTCCAAGATTTTTCTTGTATATTTTGGAGCTCCTACATTGTGTGTGTATATGTTTACTAGAGTTATTTCTTCTTGATTGATTGTCCCTTAAGTATTATGAAATGTCCTTCTTTATCCCCTTTTATGTCCTTCATTGTAAAATATATTTTTTCTGAAATAAGTATTGCTACTACAGCCTTTTTTTTATGTCCATTTGGTTGATTTATATTTTTCCATCCATTCACTCTCAATCTGTGTCAATAGTTTGTACTGAGGTGGGTCTTGTAAAGACTGCATATATGTGGGTCATGTTTTCTAATCCATTCAGCTACCCTATGTCTTTTGATTGGCATATTTAATCCATTTACATTTAAGGTTATTATCGATTGTTACTTATTTATTGCCATTTTCTCACTTTGTTCCTGTATTACTCTTTCGCTCTCTCTGTTTTTCATTTTATTTATTTATTTATTTTTAAAGCAGACCCTTTAACATTTCTTGCATTGCTGGTTTGGTAGAGATGTACTCTTTTAGTCTTTTTTAGTTCGGGAAACTCCTTTTTTCTCCTTCCATCTTGAATGAGAGCCTTGCTGGGTAGAGTATTCTTGGTTGCAGGCCTTTGTTTACCATGACTTGAAATACTTTTTGCCATTCCCTTCTGGCTTGAATTGTTTCTGTTGAATAATCATTTGATAGCCTTATTGGCGCCCCCTTATATATTATTTGTCCTTTCTCTTGATGGTTTTAGTATTCTCTCTTTGTCTTTGAAATTTGTCATATTAATTATAATGTGGCTTGGAGTTGGTCTGTTTGGGTTGATCTTCTTTGGGACCCTCTGTGCTTCCTTAACTTGAGTAATATTTTCACTCATGATGTTAGGGAAATTTTCTATCATGACTTTTTTGAACAGGTTTTCCATTCCTTGTATCTCTTCTCCTTCTGGTATCCCTATGATATGGATATTATTATGTTTCATGTTGTCCTGCAGCTCTCTTAAAACCTCTTCATTCTTGTTCAGCGTGTTTTCATTTTGTGGCACTGTCTTGGAATGTTTTTTATGTTGTCCTACAACTCGCTGATCCAGTCCTCTGCTCCCTCCAGTCTACTGTTGATTCCTTCTACTGTATCCTCTAATTTAGAAATTGTATTCTTCATTTCCTCCTGGCTCTTACTGATAGTTTCTATGTCCTTTTGATGCTGTGTAGCTCTTAGTAAGTTACTTGTAACTTCCCTGGTGTCATTTATAATTTTCTTTGAGCTGGCTGAGGTCATTTAGCTTCTCTATCATCATCATTCTTTTGAATTCCATATTTGATATGTTGTGTTCCTTTGTTTCATTTGGTGATCTTTCTTGGGATTCTTCCTTTCCTTTTGGTGATGGACTGATTCTTTCCCCCCCATTTTGGGTGTCTTTTGTTGCTTTTTATTTTCTTTCTTGGATTAATCTGCTTTGCTTCCCTGACTTTGTTGAGCACCCTTCTGTGTTAGGAGATTTGTGGAGTTCAGTGCTGCAGTCTCCTAGATTTTCTCCACTTGTTTTTTTTTGGAGTGGCCTTTATGTTGTTAACTTGGTTTGTCTTGTTGAATTCTGGATTGGTTGTGTAAGTTGCTCCTTTCCTTTCAGTTGGTTGATTGCGAGACACTTTTTCTATCCTTTCTCATACACTGTTTTTGTGCTGTTCCTATAACAGAACCACCAGTCCAGGCAAAATAACCATATCTTTAGAGATATCTTTCTCTTTTACTTCTCCTTTCGCCTGCCTATGAACGTAACTATATACCAATACCCTCCAAGGTAACCCTTGCTCTTAATCACACCCTCAGCTGCAACTGATCCAGTCTTAATTAAGACTGTTGTATGAGAGGATGAAATGATTAAGTTGACTAAAGTATAGACAGTTTTGAAGGGTGCTGAGGGTAGTAAAGATAGCAGCTATATGAGAGAGAAAAACAAATTTTCTATTCTATAGAAATGAAGAGAGGGAGAATCAGAAAGCCTCAAGTTGGAGCGAACAGTGTAAGCCTATATATATAGTTTCGGCATCTACCTCCCTGTTCACCCTTAATGATCTCTGATTGTTCCAGGTGGAGCCAGGACCTGTGGGCTTTTAGCAGGAAAAAAATAATAAAGAAAAGGTTAGGTGGCTGGGGAGAAGAGGAATATTTAGATTGAGGACTGGGAATGAATTGTAGCAGAAGAGTGAGTAGACTTTAAATCAAGAGTAGGAGGAGGGTCTTGGGTATTTAGGTGGATTCTGATAGGGAAGGAGTGAAAATATGTGAGTTGGGATACACTATGTTATAAACAGTATTTACTTAAAATGCACTAATTGTGAGGCTTAGAAATAACTTTTGAAAAGGATATGTTAGGGATTAACAGTTCATGTACCTCTCAGTGTAACTGATGTGCTTGAGATTAGCAATAATCCATTTCCTTAGTCTGCCTCTTTTTCTTGGTCAGGTCTCTGTAGTCCATAGTCTAGCTGTGTGGTCTTGGAGTGGTAGGGCCTCTGATTGTCACAGTCAGGGCTGATTCTGAGTGTCAGTCTCCAGGTAGGCTGGGCCTCCAGTAGCCTAGCTGGGTTTCTGTGCTGCTGGTGTTCTGGGGCCCCCCCTTCTCTCACTGATTCCGTGTGAAGACCAGCATGGTGCTTCTGTGGTATCAATAGCTGCTCCTCCCCCTCCAGCTCCTGGAGGAGGTTCCTGCCTGTGATGGGCACCTGGCTCCAATGCAGGGTGGCCTACAACCTTGCTGGCTCCTGTAATGACTGGCCCTGTCCCTGCAGCTCCTGGAGGTGGTTGCCCCTGTCCATTAACAGTGCCTGGCTCTGGGTGAAGGCAAACTTCCAAGTAGTCCAGCTCTTTGAGGAATTTTTCATGGCTGTGTCTGTGATGCTTGCCTGGCTCCCCAGAGCATCTGCAGCACAACCTTTGTTGCCTGCAATGGCTGCACCAATTGCACCAGCTGCAAGTTCCAGGCTTGCAGTTTGGGGTTCCCGTGGGAGCCTGGGGGCCCGGTGCGGGTGCGTGGGGCTGGGCCTATCCCCTTGCAGGGGCTTCAAGCCGTTCTTTCCCCAGTGGCACAGTGGCACCATTTTCGGCCCTCTCCCCGCCCCTGCCAGTGCACTTCCCCGCTCCCCTGCTCCTGCTCCCCAAAGGACACTTCTCCATCTCTGGCCCAGTGAGGAGCTTCCTCTCTCTCAGTCTCCACAGCAAGGCTCTCACACAGTCCCTCCCCTGCAGGAGTTCAGTTCCTCATTCCCTCTGGCATTTGCCCTCACTGCCCATACTTCACTGCTCAGATTTCTAGTCTACAGGGGGCCTGGAGCTGGCTTCAGTTAAAGTCACCCCTCTGGGTAGAGCCACCACTGCCCAGAGCCAACCTCAGCCCTTCGTCTTGGTCAGTTCAGAACTGTCTTACCTGCTCTCCTGTAGATCTCTGCAGCCTCTGGGCTGTGCATCCCTGAGTCTAGACACTTAACGCTCCAGTTCTTAGTAGACATCTCATGCTCCCTATCCTATCCTCCAGCTGTTCTGGTACTCAAGAACACCATCAGCACTGCTCTCTACTCTGTTGCCATCTTTCCTCTCCCCATAAGCCTTGCCATTTTAATTATGATTTGTCCTGGTGTAGGCTTCCTTGATTCCATCTTGTTTGGGACTCTCTGAGCTTGCTGAACATGTTTATCCTTTTCCTTGTCTAGATTAAGGAAGGTTTGGATCATTATTTCTTCACACAGGTCCTTGATTCCTGCGCACTCTCTTTCCATGATGCTGATTTTGTTATACTTCATGCTGTTCAAGATGATTCTTAAGCTCTCCTAATTCTTTTGAATTCTTTTTTCTTTTTGCTGCTTAGGCATTTTCCCTTCCTTTTATTCCAGATCACCAACTTTATCCTCTGCATCATTGAACCTACTGTTTATAATGTCCTGTGTACTATTTATTTCAGATATTGCATTCTTTTTTTGACTGACCCTATGTTTTGGTTTCTATGTCTTTTTTTTTTTTTCATGCTATTTAATATCCTTTAATCATTACTCTAAATGATCTGATAAGTTGCTTGCTTCCAAACTAGAGAATTCTCTTGTTTGTTCATTTGGGGTCTATTTCTTCCTATTTTGGAAGCTTCTTTATATTTTTCCACTTTAGTTGCTAAACTAATTGCAACATAGTATTAAGATGTAACCAACAGACAAGCTGAAGCAGGACAGGTTGGGGCAGATAATATCTGTGGTTAGGCCTGTCACTTTTCCTCAGGCTGATGTAATTTGGTGAGGAATGATCTTCCTGAAAAAGATGGCTCCTTCAGTATAGGGAATGACTCAGGACAGGTATCATGGCAGCTTTTTTTAAGTTCTTTTTCCAGAGTCATTAACCCTAGACTTTCCTCAAGTGATTTTAGTCCACTCTGCTCTCCCTTTGCTGGATCCCAGGGTAAGTGGCTACAAGTGAAATTTTGTGCATTGGCCCTTTAAGAGGTTCTTTGCATCTCCAGCCATCTCTCTCTGGTAGACAGAAATTCTGATGCTTTTAATAGATGAACGTTATTGGGGTTACTTCCATGGCTCTGTTGCTGTAGGCTGGGGAACCCAGTTTGGGGTTTAGATTGCACCCTTCTTAGGGGAAACCTCTGGCTGCTAAGATATCCCTCTGGAACTTGAGCCTTCCCTGTGGGAGTCAAATCAGCCCTCTCATTCTTCCTCCATGCTTCCTATCACTCTTACTGTGGTCAGGTGGTGTCTTCTGTCTTTCTAAGGTTATAAGGCTTCTCTCCAGCTAGTGTTTAGTTGTTTATCCAAGATGGTTTGTCTGTAATTGCCTATTGATTCTGGGAGAAGGTTAGTGTAACTCCCACTTACACCTTGCCATCTTTGATCCATTTTACTTGCTTCTTGAGGTAGGCCTGTAGTATTATAATCTTCCCTCTCAGGACTGATTTGGCTGTGTCCCAAATATGTTGGGTTGTTGTGTGTTCATTTTCATTTGTTTCTAGGTGTGTTTTAATATCCTCCTTGATTTCATTGGTTGCCTATTCATTACTTAATAATATGGTATTTAGCATCTAAATATTTGAATGTTTCTGAGTCTTTTTACTTAGGCTGCTTTCTAATTTTATGCTATTGCAATCTAAGAAAATGCTTGATATGATTTCAGTTTCTTAAGTTTGTTAAGCTATGTTTTGTGACCTAATATGTGATCTATCTTTGAAAGTGATTCATGTGCACTTAAGAAGAATGTATATTCTGTTTCTTTGGTATAAAAATTCTGTACATATCAATTTCAACCATTTAATCTAGTGTGTTGGTTAATGTCACTATATCCTTGTTGATTTTTTATCTGAAAGATCTGTCCATTTTTGGCAATGGGGTGTTAAACATATTGTTGTTGATATTTTTCTTAAAGTCCACCAACTTTTTTTAAAAAAGACTTTATTTATTATTTTCAGATAGAGGTGTAGGGAGAGAGGCAGAGAGGGAGAGAGATGTCAATGTATGGTTGCCTTTCACCTGCCTCCAACCACGGACCCAGCTGGAGACCTGGTCTGCAACCTGGTTATGTGCCCTGGCTGGGGAACCAGACCAGCAACCCCTGGTTTTGCAGGCCAGTGCCTTAGCCACTGTGCCACCAGGCAGGGCAAGTTTTTAAAATATATATTTAGGTGCTCTGTTTGGGGTTTATGTAGGTTTAAATAAATAAACCTCTGTTTGGGGTTTATATAGGTTTAAATAAATAAAAAAAGTTTTATTTATTTATTATTAAAAATTTTTTTATTTATTTTGCTATTACAGTTGTCTCAGTTTTCCCATGTTTGCCCTCCTCCACCCAGTACTCCCATTCCCTCTGGCTATGCCCCCTTAGTTCCTGTCCGTGTGTCATGCATATAAGTTGTTTGGCTTCCCCATTTCCTTTATTCTTGTTAACATCCCCTTGTCTACTCTGTAACCACCAATGTGTACTTTCTTTTTCCTTTCACATCCAGACAATTCACCATTTAATTACTGCCTTCTGTCAGCTTCTCAAATCATATTAATACAAAGCATTCTTTTCATTATTTCCAAATGTCTACATCCATTCATTTGTTTAAAGAATTACTCTTTTAAATAATATGAATTGCAATATTACCAAACAGATGCAAAATTACATTTACATACATACATATTTTTACACATATTAAAAGTATATATTAGCCCTGGCTGGTGACTCAATGGATAAGGAACCGGCTGCGGACCCAAGGGTCGCTGGTTCAATTCCCAGCCAGGGCACGTAACCAGGTTGCAAGCCAGGTCTCCAGCCAGGTCTGTGGCTGGAGGCAGGTGAAAGACAAACCATACATGGATGTCTCTCTCCCTCTCTGCCTCTCTCCCTTCCACTCTCTTTGGAAATAATAAAAAAAAAATCTTAAAAAAAAAGTATATATTAGACTTTGAATAGTTAATACAAAAAATTAAAAATATGCCAATAGCTTATATAATTATTACATGTTAAATGATAGTGTTTTAGATATATTGTAGCAAGTTAAGCGCTGTTTTTTCTTCTCTAATACTTATTTACTCTGGAATGCTATTTTTGTGAAATATATCACAGAAATGGTGCATTGCAGAACTGATTTTTGTGAAAGTTGTCCTAGAGACAGTGCCAAACCCATAGTAAAAAATAAATTTGGTTTTTGAGTCAGATCCTCCCCACTCCAATAATATAACTCAACTTTATTTTAAGCTATTGAAATTATAGCGTACTCTTTTTGGAGTTTTCCATCTTAAATAGTAGATGGATTTTTTTTTTTTTTTTTTTTTTTTTTTGGCTGTGCACAGGCCTTCTTTCAATGTCCTATTTTTTCCCTCTACATTTGTTTTACTAGTTGAAGCCTTCAGAAATAATGGCACTTGCTGGTCCTCAGATTAAAAATTATTATGTCTACTAAATTGAGTGAAAAAAAAAAATCCCTGGGATTTAAATACTTTTGTAGAATAGTAATCTATCTATTTTTTGAACTTGTGGTTGCCTTCCTATGTGGTCCTAAACTAACCCCTGAACTATTTGAAAAGAAAACACTCATCTAATTTGCATGCTAATATGAAAATATAAATTGCCTATGTATACAAATCATATAGTTTAGTAGTTTACAACTTCCATTCAAATTGGTCTTCATTCTCAGCATCTTTTCTACACCTGAAGATTGGCTGATTTCACAAAACACCAATGACCAGTTGGTTGCTATTAAAAACATAAATTGCTAACAAAACCTATATATTACACACCAACAGCACATATTTTGTAACAGTGAATAAGAAAGGTAGCATGTATTCTGTGTAATATACATCCACATTTTCTTACTTTTTTCTTCTTCCTTAACTGCATTTGATTTTTCTGAGTTATTGCAAGTAACATGATTTTCCCATATAGTGAAATAATTCCAATCTAAGAAAATTTAACCTGCAGTAATACAGACACAAGTAATATACAAAATTATACCTTATTTATTTATTTAAATTTTATTTTATTATTTTTAGAAAGAGGCGAAGGGAGAGAGGCAGAGAGGGAGAGAGACATCAATGTATGGTTGCGTTTCACCTGCCTCCAGCCACAGACCTGACTGGAGATCTGGTTTGCAACCTGGTTATGTGCCCTGACTGGGGAATCAAACCTGCGACCTTTGGGTTTGCAGGCTGGCACCTTATCCACTGTGCTACCAGCCAGGGCTTATACCTTATTTAGTAAAATCTATTTTTAAAAATTTTATTGTTGTATTACATCCATCCCCTTTTTATTCCCCTCTGTCCCCTTCCCCACCAACCCACTCCTCTACAAAGTCAATCCCACCTGTTGTCCATGTCCATGGTTCTTCCATACTAGGTTCTTGACTAAACTGCTCCCCTTCTTTGATTCTTCCGCCCCTGCCCCCGCCCACCTTCCCCCTGCCTACTGAAGGTCTATTCACTGTATTCATATATCTGGTTCTGTTTTGCTTGTTGTTTGTTTTGCTCATTATTGTCCTGTAATGGGTGAGATCATATGGTATTTGTCTTTCACTGACTGGCTTATTTCACTAAGCATAATACTTTCTAGTTCCATCCATGTTGTTGCAAAGTGTAGGAGTTCCTTCAGCCACTATGGAAAACCTAAGTGCCCATCAGTGGGTGATTGGGTCAAAAAACTTTGGTACATTTATACAATGGAATACTATGCAGTAAAATCTATTTCAAAAAAATTTAATTTTATTGTTTTATTACATCCATTCCCTTTTTCCTTCCCTCTGTCCCATTCCTCATCGACCCATTCCCCCCAAAGTCAATTCCACTTGTTGACCATGTCCATGGTTCTTCCATACAAGTTCCTTGACTAAATGGCTCCCCTTTGCCTCCTCCTCACCCTTCCCCACTCTGCTCTGCACACTGAAAATCTATTCATTGTATTCATATATCTGGTTCTGTTTTGCTTATTTGCTTCATTTGTTCATTATGGTCCTGAAATGGGTGCAATCATATGGTATTTGTCTTTCACTGACTGGCTTATTTCACTAAGCATAATACTTTCTAGTTCCATCCATGTTGTTGCAAAGGGTAGGAGTTCCTTCTTTCTTTCTGCTGTGTAGTATTCCATTGTGTAAATGTACCAAAGGTTTTTAATCCGATCATCCACTGATGGGCACTTAGGCTGTTTCCAGCACTTAGCTATTGTAAATAGTGCTGCTATGAACATAGGGGTACATAGGTTCTTATGAATTGGTATTTCAGGTTTCTTCAGGTAAAGTCCTAGTAGTGGAATTGCTGAATCAAAAGGTAGTTCCATTTTTAGTTTTTTAAGAAAACCCGGTACTGTTTTCCACAGTGGCTACACCAGCCTGCATTCCCACCAACAGTGCACCAGGGTTCCTTTTCCCCATATCCTCACCAACACTTGTTGTTTGTTGCTTTGTTGATGATTGCCATTCTGACAGGTGTGAGGTGATATCTTATTGTGGTTTTAATTTGCATCTCTCTGATGGCTATTGATGTTGAACATTCTTTCATATGCCTTTGGGCCCTTTGTATGTTTTTCTCCGCGAGTTGTCTGATTAAGTATTTTGCCCATTTTTTAAATTGGGCTGTCTGTATCTCTGGTGTTGAGTTGCATTAGCTCTTTATATATTTTGGATATCAAACCCTTGTCTGAGGTATCATTGGTAAATATGTTTTCCCATACAGTTGGTTCCCTTTTAATTTTGCTGGTATTTTCTTTAGCTGAACAGAAACTTTTCAATGTGATATTTTCCCATTTGTTTATTTGTTCTTTTAATTCCTTTGCCCTTGGTGAAGTATCAGTAAACATATTTCTGCGTAAGATATCTAATATTGTACTGCCAGAGCCCTGGCTGGTGGCACAACAGTTAAGGCACCAGCCTGCAAACTGTAAGGTTTGCAAGCCAGGTCTCCCCCCAGGTCTATAGCTGCAGACAGGTGAAAGGCAACTATATATTGATGTTTCTGTCCCTCTCTGCCTCTCTCCCTTCCCCTCTCTCTGAAAAATAATAAAAATCTTAAAAAAATAAAATTTTACTGCCTATATATTTTTTCTAGGACCTCTATGATGGCACTGCTTATGTTTAAGTCCTTTACCCATTTTGAGTTTATTCTGGTGTATGGTGTATGGTGTAAGTCAGTGGTCTAGGTTTATCTTTTTGCATGTTGCTGTTCAGTTCTTCCATCACCACTGTTTTTACTCCATTTTATGTTCCGTCCCCCTTCATCGAATATTAATTGACCATAAATTCCCGGATTTATTTCTGGGCTCTCTATTACGTTCCATTGATCTCTATGTCTATTATGCCAGTACCACACTGTTTTGATGTCAGTAGCCTTGTAGTATAGTTTGATGTTTGGTATTGTGATTCCTCCTACCTTGTTTTTCTTTCTCAAGATGGCTGTGGCTACTTGTGATGTTTCATTTGCTGTTTCTCTCTTGATGCTTTTAGGATTCTCTCTTTGTCTTTGAAATTTGTCATTTTAATATAATGTGTCTTGGAGTGTGTCTGTTTGGCTTCATCCTCATTGGGACCCTCTGTGCTTTGTGAACTTGAGTAACATTTTCACTCATCATGTTAGGGATTTTTTTTATCATTACTTGTTTGAACAGGTTTTCCATTCCTTATTTCTCTTCTCTTTCTGGCATCCCTTCGATATGGATATTATTGTATTTCATGTTGTCCTGCAGCTCTCTTAAAACCTCTTCATTTTTGTTCATCCATTTTTCATTCTGTGACATCATCTTGGAATATTTTAGTACATTGTCCTTTAACTCGCTGATCCGATTCTCTGCTTCCTCTAGCCTGATGTTGATTCCTTCTACTCTATTCTTCATTTCAGAAATTGTATTCTTCATTTCCTCCTAGCTCTTATTGATAGTATCTATGTCCTCTTTAATGCTAATGTAGTTCTTAGTACATTCCTTGTAGTTCCCCTGGAGTTGTTTGTACCTCTCTGAAGTTGTTTGTAGTTCCCTGGAGTTGGTTGTAATTTCTTAGAGCTCACTGAGCTCACTGAGCTCCTTTATCATCGTTATTATTAATTCCATATCAGATAGTTTGCTTGCCTCTGTTTCATTTATCGGCCTTTCTGGGAATTCCTTCCTTCCTTTCAGTGATGGACTGTTTCTTTTTCTTTCCATTTTTAGATTTAATTGCAATCCAATCAGATTGTAGTTAGCTGGCGGGCTAAGGAATGGCTATGCTGGAAGGATTGATTGAGTTGTAATCCAATTGATTTGTGATCCACCACCAGGCTTGGATGCAGCTTGGGTAGACAGACCAATTCAGGTATAAATCACTGAATCTGTCATTAGCTACCAAACTCAGGCCCTTCAAATGGATCTATGATCAGCCACTCATTCATATGCCACTTGGTGGGACAGATTCCAATGTAAATCAGTGGATTAAAAAAAAAAAGATTTTATTTATTATTTCTAGAGAGAGGGGAAGGGAAAGAGGCAGAGAGGGAGAGAAGAATCAATGTATGGTTGCCTTTCACCTGCCTCCAGCCACAGACCTGGCTGGAGACCTGGCTTGCAACCTCGTTATGTGCCCTGGCTGGGGAATCGAACCAGCGACCTTTGGGTTTGTAGGCTGGCACCTTATCCACTGTGCTACCAGCCAGGGCAAATCAGTGGATTTTTGATCAGCCATCAGGGTCAGGAGCTGCTGGGCTAGTCAGCAAGTTTCAATTGTAATCCAATGAACCTGTGATCAACCACCAGGCTCAGTTGCCTGAGCCTAGACTGAAAGATTCTATTGTAATGCAATGAATCTGTGATAAGCTGCCTGGATAAGGAACCACTGGGCTAGACAGAAAGGCTCAGTTGTTATCCAATGAGTTTTTAATCAGCCGTCAGCCTTAGGTGTCACTGACAGTCTCGGTTGTAAATCAATGAATCTGTGATCAGTCTCCAAGCCCAGGTGCAGCTGGGTGAGACTGACCAACTCAATCGCAGACCACTGAATCCATGATCAGGCACCACCAGGCTCATGTATTGCTGGGCAGGACTCACTCACTGACCCAGCTGTAAGTCAGAGAGTTTGTAATCAGCCACCTGGCCCAGGCCCTGCTGGGAGAGATATACCATCTCAGTTGCAAAACAATGAGTCCATGATCAGCCACCAGGCTTACACACCACTGTGCAGGACTAATTCAGCTATAAGTCAGAGAGTTTGTACGCAGCCACCAGGCCCAGGCACTGCTGGGCAAGAAATACTACTTCAGGTGCAAAATATTATATCTATGCTCAGACATGGCAGGGCTGGAGAGAGTTATTTAAATGTAAATCAAAGAATTGTGATCAGGCCCTAGGCTCAGGAACTGCTTGGTGGGGCAGATTGTTTTTAGTGGGTGGGGCTATGAGGACCCCTCAGACGGAAGCCACTTAGAGCAGAGTAGTCTGACTGGTGTGTGGGCGATGAGTCAGCATTGGGATCTCCATCACTGCTTCCCCACTTCTCTCTTCCAAACCATCACTGCAAACTCCTCCAAGCTTCTCCAGCCCATTCTGCCCTCCCTCTGCTGAAGCCCAGGGTAGGTGAGTGCCAATGTATTTTCCTTGTGGTCACTTTAGTAATTCTCTGTCTCCAGGGCTCTCTCAGGCTAGTAAACCCTGTGGCTTTCCACCCTTCTCAGCTGTATGCTCTTTTACTCTTCACTGTGTTGCTGTAGGCTGGGAAAACAAACTGGGGAACCAGAACCCACCCTTCTCAGTTGGAGTCCCCCAGCTCCGTCCCTATAGCTGGTGTCTCCAGTGGGGGACCAGCCAGCCCTCTCCTATTTCAGTGATTCCTACCAGTCACCTTGTGATGAAGCATCCTCTTCTGTTCTCTCCTTGGTTTTAAGGCTTTGTTCCAACTAGTGTTCTGCTGGTAATTCCAGCTGATTTTTTCTCCAAAAAAGTAATTCCAGATGGGACCTCAAGGGAGATTGGTATAGCTCCTCTTACTTCCCTGCCATCTTGCCAGAAGTTCTGAAATATTGAAATTCTAACAAAGGAAATAATTGGACATGTATTTCTTTGCTACATATGAAACTTTACTGTTTCTTCAGGATTAGCAACATGACTGCTTGGCCTTGTTGGAAAGCACAGTACTTTCATGGTTTATGTTGTACAAATCTGAGCAACTTAATGCTGAAGAGATTTCTATGAGAAAAACACTCATTCTGAAATTCAACACTAGATTTAAACATATTCACTGAGAACCTTCAGAAATATGACAGAAAGTCTTAGGTTTCATTATAGTGCTTTCTCTTCTTTCTTTTCTAGATATAGCAGTTTTTCTTAAAATTCACATTGTATGTTTCTAATAATTGAAATATCATGGTTGTAATCAAAGGAATCATTGGAAAACCTGTATTTCTTAGGTACATTTGTAATTTCACTGTTTCTTCAGGATTTTTAACATTACTTCTAGGCCTTTATTGGTAAACACAGTGTTTTCATCATTTACATTGTACAAACTTAAGGAACTGAATGCTAAACAGATTTCTATGAGAAAAGCACACTCATTCTGACATTTCACACTAGTTTTCAACATATTTACTGAAAATGTCCAGACATATCAAAGAAAATCATAGCTTTCATTAAAGCACTATCTCTGTTACGTTCATGTCTAGATATTCCAGTTTCTCCCAAATTTTACACTGAAAGTTTTAATACAATAATCAAAATATTGTCATTCTAACAAAGGGAATCATTGGACAACATATATTTCTTTTCTACATATGGAACTTTACTCTTCAGGATTTGCAATGTTACTGCTTGGCATTGTTTAAAAAATACGGTGTTTTCATTGTTTACATTGTAGAAACCTGAGAAACTGAATGCTAAACAGATTTCTAAGAGAAAAACATTCTCGTTCTGAAACTCAACACTTGATTTCAACATATTCACTGAGAACCTTCAGAAATATCACAGAAAATCTTGGTTTTTATTTTTGCCCTTTTTCTTTTTTCTTTTCTAGATATAACAGTTTTTTCAAAAATTCACAATGAAATTTTGCAATACAATAATTGAAATATTATGGTTATAACCAAGGGAATCATTGGAAAACCTGTATTTCTTTGGTGTATTTGTAACCTTACTGTTTCTTTAGGATTTGCAACATTAATTGTAAGCATTGTTGTAAAACACAGTTTTTTCATAGTTTATGTTGTGCAAACTTGAAAAACTGAATGCTAATCAGATTCCTTTGAGAAAAACATTCTGACATTCTACACTGGATTTCAGCATATTCACTGAGAACTTGCAGAAAAATCACAGAAAATTTTAGTTTTCATTATAGCACTTTCTTTTCAGCTTTTTTCCCTAGATATAGAAGTTTTATAAAAAATCACAATGAAAGTTTGCAAACAATGAAAGTTTGCAGTACAATAATAGAAATATCATAATTATAACCAGGCGAATCATTGAAAAACCTATATTTTTTGGTATACTTGTAACTTACTGTTTCTTCAGTATTTGCAACATTACTGCTAAGAATTGTTGGAAAACATGGTATTTTAATTGTTTACATTGTACAAACCTGAGCAACTGAATGCTAAACAGATTTCCATGAGAAAAACACTTTCATTCTGAAACTCAACACTTGATTACAACATATTCACTGAGAACCTTCAGAAATATCAGGAAAAAATCTTAGTTTTCATTATAGTGCTTTCTCTTCTTTCTTTTCTAGATATGACAGTTTATTTAAAAAATCACAGTGAAAGTTTGCAATAAAATAATCAAAATATGGTTATAACCAGGGGAATCATTGGAAAATCTGTATATATTTGGTACCTTTGTAATTTTACTGTTTCTTTAGGATTTGCAACATTACTGCTAAGCTCTTTTGGAAAACACAGTGTTTTCATGGTTTCTGTTGTACAAACCTGAGCAACTGAATGCCAAACAGATTTCTATGAGAAAAACACTCTTTAAAAAATTCCACATATATGATATTACCTACTCAATTTATTAACAACTGTAATAAACATAAGAATCAAACTAATGCTCCAAACTTAGGCTATTCATGGGGAAGACACTACAAGAGAAAACACAATAGGGACTGGCTTGCAATAAGAAGAAATACAAGTTATTTCTATAGAGTTGGAGAAATAAAAGGACAAACCTAGTTGTCTAAAAAACAATTCACTGTACACATTTTATTTGCAGTTTTGTACACTGTCTTAATATGAATGGGACTGCTTTTCTATTTGAGCCATTTTTAGCCAAAGCAAAATAACCTAAGTAATACAAAGTATTAAAATACAACATAAAGATACAAAAACAGACATATAATTCTAATTAGGAATGTAATTATGATGTTACATTTTTAAATAACCCACAGTTATGTTTAGGAAATCACACAAACATAGATCACTGATTTGAATGAAATGCATAAATTTGTAGCAATGCTTTGTAGTTCTATAAAAGAAACAAAAAATTACAAAAGAATGCCCCAAATTAATGTTTATTCCACCTTTGTGTCATATTCATGGATCCTTTACCAATGTTACATAAGGAAAAGAACAAAAGCAAGCAAATGAAAAACTGAAATCAGAATCACTACTGTTATCAAGTAGGGAAACAAATAAATTAAAATATAGCAGCCATCAGCAAGAGTACAGCAAAGACAATGCTGTAAAAAAAGAAAAAGACAGCCCTGGCTGGTGGTACAGTGGATAAGGTGCCGGCCTGTGAACCCATAGGTCACTGATTTGATTCCCCAGCCAGGGCACATAAACAGGTTGCAAGCCAGGTCTCCAGCCAGATCCTTAGCTGGAGGCAGGTGAAAGGCAACCATACACTGATGTCTCTTTACCTCTCTGCCTCTCTCTGAAAATAATAAATAAAATCTTTAAAAAGAAAAAAAGAAAGAAAAAAGAAAAAGAAAAAGAGTTCCTTCTTTCTTTCTGCTGTATAGTATTCCATACAGCAGAAAATAAAGAAGGAACTCCTACCCTTTGTAACAACATGGATGGAACGGGAGAGTATTATGCTTAGTGAAATAAGCCAATCAGTGAAGGACAAATACCATATGATTTCACCCATTACAGGACAATAACAAACAAAACTAACAACAAGCAAAACAGAACCAAATATAGGTATACAGTGAATAGGCCTTCAGTGGTCAGGGGGAAGGAGGTTGGGGGG
>PVIW01015630.1:0-19158 GCA_004026585.1 Noctilio leporinus | reverse complement strand
TAGTTTTTTAAGGAAACCCCATACTGTTTTCCACAGTGGCTGCACCAGCCTGCATTCCCACCAACAGTGTATGAGGGTTCCCTTTGCCCCGCATCCTCACCAACACTTGTTGTTTGTTGATTTGCTGATGATTGCCATTCTGACAGGTGTGAGGTGGTATCTTAATGTAGTTTTAATTTGCATCTCTCTGATGACTAGCAATGTTAAGCATTCTTTCATATGCCTCTGGGCCCTTTGTATATCTTCCTCAGTGAGTTGTCTGTTCAGGTCCTTTGCCCATTTTTTAATTGGGCTGTCTGTCTCCCTGGTGTTGAGTTGTATTAGTTCTTTGTATATTTTGGAGATCAGACCCTTGTCTGAGGTATCATTGGCAATTATGTTTTCCCATACAGTTGGTTCCCTTTGAATTTTGCTGATATTTTCTTTAGCTGAACAGAAACTTTTCAATTTCATATAGTCCCATTTGTTGATTCATGCTTTGATTTCCTTTGCCCTTGGTGAAGTATCGCAACTCTGACTCTTTACACCCAAGGCTTCACAGCCTAGCCACTTCCTTCAGAAATATTCAAAAGACAATACCATGATTAACTCATCCAGCACAGAAAATGTTATTATAAAAATCATCAAGGCTCTCTCTGATCAACAGAAAGACAAAACATCAGCATGAAAAATAAAATTCAGTCAATCCAACATTAATTTACCATGTCTTAAGAATGGCCGCTATATTTTTTATTTGTTAATCTATCCCATCTTGTATAAATGATATCTCTGTTTTAGATTAAAATGGAAACTATAGGTTTCATTAGAAATGACAATGCTCAAAAAAAATTTTTTTTTTACTGGCAAGTCTCAAAACCAGAACTGAGAATAGCTGGTTTAAATAATTTTTAAAAATTATTATTTTAACAGACTTATCCAGATGAAGCTCACACCTTGGAACTGTGAAGTCCTGAACTGTCCTTTGGCAGAGGGAAGCAGGGAAGTAATCTACTATAACCCACACCTCAACTTTCCCCTTCTGTACTTTTAGTCTGTCTAAAAGCAGAGCCTCCCAAAAGAACTAACTTGTTGTAAATCCCTCCCCAGGAGCAACTCTAATCTTGACTTCTCTAGGACAGAAGCTGACATCACACCCAAACATACATTGTCACAAAAGTATCATAACTCCCATTTATTCTTCTAAGGACCCATTTATGTCTCCAAAATGTCATTTGTGTTTCCATTGGTGCCCTCCTTCGCCTTCTAAGAAGTCATTTGTCCTCCCAGAAGTACCCCTCTGCCCTTGCCTATCCACTATTGAAATGATATATAAACTCCAAATTCTAACCCCCTTCTTCAGTCACATTTTGCTGTGAACTACTGAATTCCTATGTGAATAAAAAACCTCTTTTTTTCCTTGCTAATCTGTCTTTTGTCAGTTTAATTTGCAGGCTTCCAAGCACTGAACATAAGAAGTTAGAGAAAAGGGTATTTTCTCCTCAAAAGTTGGATTTGGCTCAAGGAGCATAGTTTTCCAACCCTCTATTAAATCATAACATCAAATTAACAAGAACAACGGCTACTGTGTTTCTTCAGCTTCTCCTTTCACTGAGGCAGACAAAACTGTTTCCAATTAGAACCAAAACACACTCATTCCTATCTTTCAATAAAGAAAGGGCTCCTCAGAGCTGATATTTACATTCCTACTGGAGGGATGCAAAAATAAGCATGTCAAAATTCACTTATGAGAGTCCAGTATAGAAATAATTGGCCTTTTATAGTATCACTTCCTTTCTCTCTATTTCCCAATTTATATCCTATTTATTTTTATTTTTATTTTTTTTAATATTTTTTATTTTGCTATTACAGTTGTCTCAATTTCCCCCCTTTTGCCCCCTCCTGTTTATTTTTAAACTTAGCTAATTCTTGGCATTGAAAACAAATTATGTTTTCAGAATTATGTGACATTTTCTACATATATAACATTCTTCCCTTCTAAAGAATTCCTTTTCAATTAAGAGAGAAAGCACATAAAAATAAATCAAAATATTATATTGAATATTCAGTATGATCTCAACTATATAACAAATGTTCACAGAGTTGGTAAGTGAATACTTTTGAGTACTGCAGAAAAAAATTTGTTCTATTGGAGAATTTTGCTTCTTTTATAGCACATCCTTCTGGGTTATCAGACTCTGATCATGTTCATTGTCTTTGAACTGTTTTACATTTCTTTGTAAATTTCAGTTAACTGATACATATACAAACTCTACTTATCTGATGGAGATTTGATTGATTTCCACTCCCTCTGGAAAAAACCGTTTTGGTTCCCTCCTGCAAATTAGGCTGCAGCTTTTTTTTTTTTTCAATATCTGACTACAACCCTCCAAACTAACATATCTAATGTTCTCCCTCCTGCCTGACTCAATGTCACCAACTACTAAAACCGGACTGATCATATCCCTGTTGAGTCTCTGGGTCCCTTGCAGCTGGCCTTTCTCCTTAAGACCTGAATAAGCCTTGTAAACTGAGTCTCAGGGACTTAATATAAACCTTGAAGAATTCACTATCGCAGCAGACCAGGCACAGGCTAGAATTCTGCTTGGACAAGCCATTGTGTGGACCACTATAGAAATCAAATGAAATGCTCAAGTTATGCATGCCTTTATGTGAGAGGTAGCCAAGACTGTGGACAACATGACCAAAAGCATGACAGTACTAACTTGCGAGCTTCAGGAAAGTCAACAAGCGGTACTACCACACCAACTGGTACGAACATCATTCTGGCCTCCAGAGAGGGTGTATGCTCAATGGTTGGAAGCATCTGATGTATATGTTTTTCCCCAAAACTTCTGTGGCATCTTGAAGTCAATAATCAAAGTCAAGGTGCCAAGAAAGAAATGTATCAACTGTCTACAATTCTCCTGACTCCTGAAGATTTTCCTCCACCCATTTCATAGAATCTAGTAGACTTGTTACCCTCAGTGTTAACCTCCTGGGTCTTTCTTTACCTTAAGTAACTTTTTTTTAATATCAATGTTTTTCTCTTTTTTACTTCAGACATTCATTTTGCCAGCAAATCCCAACAGATGATTGAACTGGTTTTATAGGTACAACACCAACAAGAGTTCTAGAGAAAGTATTTCTTAGACCCAACTTCCTCCACTCAGGAGGTTTATGATCAGCTCAGGTTTGTTAAATGACTCATGATATCTTCATCTTGAACAAAAGGAGGGACTGAACATATTGACTTTCATCTGACCCTGTGTTCCTAGAAAATAACAATGGTTAAGAAATCCCCCAGCCCTCTCCAGGAAAGATTAAATGCAAAAAACTACTCTGCCCTTGGTAACCAGGGATAAGACCCACCTCCACCCTTCGTTGGAGCTCCTCAAGACTCCTTAACCAACCTGCCCCATGACTCCCGTATTTACTTGCCTCTATAAAACCTCAGGAGTTCTCTTTCTTCTTTGAGGTGTTCCTCATTAATGAACATTGTCTTTATTTCAATAGCCTGAGCAAAATCATCTTCTTAATTGTGCAGTGCATTTTGTTTTTGATAGCATTTTTACAATCAACATTTATTATTATAGAGAAGGAAAACTTAATATTTTTTCTCTATCTTTCTAAAGTTCTGTAGTTGGGCCTCTAGTTGGGGCCCTACAAATTATCCAAAGGATTAACAAGAGATAAACTGAGCTTATTAATGTGTGCATTGTGCCTAAACACAGGAATACTCAGAGATGAATAACTCAAAGGGGTGGTTAAAATTTGGACTTATATATCATCTTAACAAATAAATAAATAAATAAATAAACCTTAGAGAAGTGACAAGACACGAGACAAGAACTTTGAGTTTTGGTGACTCGCAAATTGTGGGAAGGTAAACATATGAGGAAACTAATGGAAAATAAAAGCTAGTTAGTAAAGTTTGTTGTATAGATTTCTCTAATGTCTACAGTTGTCTCTAATAATTAAGAATCTTTTTGCCTTTGTATTAGAAAAGGAGAGGAAAAAGAGATTTTCTTTTGTCTCCTTCTCAATTGCCTTCAGCTCAAAATAATCCTTCTGCCAGAGTAACATATTTTGTGGTGGCATACACTGAATATTATTCTTCTTTTATAAAAAGTAAGTTGCATAACAGTTCAAAAAGTGTTTTGGTTTTCTGTGATTGAATGATAACTTTTAGTGGAAGAAAACACTTTTGAGCTTTGTGGCAGTTACTTTGCATACATTTTATGTGATAGCTAGCTATAGTTGTGGGTATTATGATCTCTACTTCACTGATGATGACACAGGCTCAGGGACATGATGCCTTGTTGTGTCAGACATAGGCTGCACTGGCATTCAACATTCTCACACCTCCTATGCTTCTCGTGGTTTTCAGAGGTTAGAAGTCTGGGAATCACATTTCCCAAACATCCTTGCCAGTAGGATTCTGGATTCATTTTAGATTTCCCCTAAAATAATGACTATGCACAAAATTTGGAAAGTGAAAAAAAGGCACCAGCATGTAGACCTAGATATGTCAACAGATGTGAATTTTTTCATTAGCCTCCAAGTGTTTCTCTGCATATCACCCTCTCTGATGCTGCCTGGAAGGTGTGGCCATTGGTGGCAGTCCCTGAAATTCCTTCTTGAGTCTCTAAAAGCAAGCAGTAAATTGGAGAGCTAGCAGTGTCTGTCCCTGATCTTTGCTCCTCTAGCCCTTCCAAACAGTCATATAAGCAGCCAGGTCTTTGTATTATCACCCTTTTTGATCGAAATTCCAAAAGTAGTTTCTGGTTTTTTGTCCTAACCCTGACTGATACAGGGATGCCCAACATTACAGACCGTTTAAACAGGGCTAAACTTGTGATCTGGCTATGTTTGATTCCATTGACCAACTTCTTGTCTACTGCCTCCCTAGTTTGTCAGCAATACCTGCATCACAAATTTTCCATCCTGGGATGACCCCTTTCATGGAGAAAGACTTGATGAAGTTTTAAGAGAAGTCAGGGAGAAGAGAGGGGGCATGAAAAGAATGAGTTCTCCAGTACATCCTGGAGAGGAAGAAACATAGTTGGTAGCTGTTGAGCACACGAGAGAAATGTCAATAGAACATAATATCAGGAAGGTATTTATTGTATACAATGCAAAACAAAAAATATTTCATCAAGATGACACTACAATGAAGCCAGTATCTAGCCTAAGTAACCTAAGTCATACCTAACCCCTACTCCACCATCATGTAGGGCCTGCTGCATCTGGGGTGAATAGAGGGCCCCAAACCAAACTTTAAAGTCTGTTCTTGGGCACCAGCCCATAACTTCTGACATCACCCCCTTTTTTCCCTCCTGGGTTTCCAGTCCACCCATCCAAGGACTCAATCTCATTAATCCTGTTAACTGATCATAATTGGAAGTGTAACAGTCTCCAAAAATATATGAATTCCAATAAGAAAACCAAGCAAAACTATCTGTAGCCCTATCCCTTCTCTTGAGAACATGAGTGGAGGAGGATTAGACAGACCACTTTGGTTTTTTAATTTATGATTTTACTTATTTTTCTTTTCTTTTCTTTTATTGTTGTTCAGTTGCAGCTATCCCAATTTTTCCCCCATTGCTTTCCCTGTACCGACCACCCCAACTCCCACAGTCAATCTCCATACTGTTGTTCATGTCTGTCCATGGGTCCTTGTATTTGTTCCTTGACTAGACCCTTCTTTCCCCCGTTATCCTCCTCCCCCACCCCTCTGGTCTCTCGCTGTCAGTTTGTTCCTTATTTCCATGTCATTGGTTCTGTCTTGCTTGTCTGTTTGTTTTATTCATTAGGTTTCACTTATAGGTGAAATTGTATGGTATTTGTCTTTCTCCTCTTGGCTTATTTCACTTAGTGTAATACTCTCAGTTCCATCCATACTATCACGAAGGGTAGGAGTTCCTTCTTTCTTTCTGCTGCAGGACCCCCTGCCCACTACATGCCCATTCATTGTTTTTGGGGTTCCTCTGCTGCCCCTAACGTACTCCCCTCTCTCTTATCCTGAGGATGGGGAGAGGGACTGAGCTACTTACCCATCCACTTCTCTCTCTGGGGGAATGGAGGGGCTCACTCAGCTACTGTATTCCCACTGAGCTGCATTTGAAATGAGGGTGGGGTCAGGAGTAACTAGTTCTTTCCACCCTGGGGAGTTGAGGAAAATGTCTGCCTTCACTTAAGCTTTCATTTGAATACTGTGATCTGGTTTTTATTTTTAAATGTATGAAAGCAAACCCAACTACAAAAAAAAAAAAAAAAAAGTAGAAGTTTTTTTATCCACTCATTTACTGATGAGCACGTAGGCCACTTTGGATATATCCTCAAACCTTGAGTTAGCCCACATCCACAAAGCACAATAAGGACATTATCCCTATAAGAGAGTTTATCTTTTCTTTAGAAATCATCTGAGACAGTTCCTCTGCCATTAAGTTCTAGTTTCTTTCTAGTTTCAAACATAAAACTAGGAGTTACTACTAAGCATTAACCAAACCAAGACAGAGAAGGATTTCATAAGTAGAAAATTGTAAGGTTAAGCCCTGGCTGGTGGCACAGTGGATAAGGCACTGGCCTGTGAATCCAAAGGTCCCTGGTTCAATTTCCCAGCCAGAGCACATAATAAGATTGCAAGCCAGGTCTCCAGCCAGGTTTGCAGCTGAAAGGCAACCATACATTGATGTCTCTCCCTGTCTATCTCTATCCCTTCCCCTCTCTCTAAAAACAATAAAATCTTTTTAAATTTTTTTTAAACTATAAGGTTGTTGGTCTATCTCTGTCTCTGAAATTGTGTGAGGGTTGGTGTCCTCATGGCACTTAATAAAACAGGAGTGCTTTAATTATCACCCTCCTTTTCAACTTCTATAGATTGAGTAGATTTCCTCTGACTGGTATAAGAATGGAAACAGAAGTGTCCTACATACATGTAAACACACATCTCCCACGCCTACCTCTTTTCCACCTCTTTCCCATTGTGTTATCTACAATTAAATAAGTACTAACTCTTCTCAAAAGCACACATTATGCTCAAATGTTTTTTGGTTAAATTCCTAGCTATTGTCAGCATTAAGAATACCGTCCAAAACAGGCCCTAAGGTGAACCTCTACAAACTCTCTCTGCGATGTTTGAAATATTGGGTGGTTTGGATCATTTCCCCTTCAGAAAGATTGTAAGATTTGCTTCCTGGTCTCCTCCAATGAAAGTGTCTTAAGCCTTTAACCAGAGTGTTTTATTTCTTAAAAAATCAAAGTCACAATTCCACAAATAAGTAATTCAAAATTAAGGCATTCAAGTTCATTCTAAAAACTTACCTCTGGCCCAAGTTGGATTCTCAATTTAACAAATTTTAAATTTCAATTTAATTAAAAAATAATAATACTTGCCTGCAACTCTTCATGCTTCCTCCTTCCTTACTTGTGTCCTTTCATTTACTACAACCCACAACTATATTTGGGGTTTCCATTGTTGAAAATCCATAAATGTAACTTCTGTTAACAATCATAAAACTTTAAATCTTCCCAGTTCTAGCACATATATGAGATTATTTAACATCCTAGGAAGTTTTTATTTCTGATATTTAATATTCTAGTAAGAAATTGAGGCTTAATGACATCAATGGTTTCATTCAAGTAGTAGTAATGTAGGATAAGAATTCAGATCATTCCAGGATGCAAATTCTTGGACCCACTCCAGATTTCCGGAATTGGAAACTTTAGGAATGGGGTCCAAGAAGCTGTACTTTAACAGATCCGTCAGCTGATTCTCAAGCTTGGAAACAGTTGGCTTATAAAATCCCACATGATATGGCCCTTCTTAATTCAGATCTCTAGTTCATCCCTTTCTTTTGTCCACTCTGTTCCAACCAACCTGGTCTCCTTTTTGTCTGTTGAATACTCCAGGCTGATGTCTAACTCAGGAATTTTTTACTTGCTATTCTCTCTGCCTAGAATTCATTTCCTGAGATCTTGGTATGGCCTGTGCCTAACCTCCTTATCTAAGGTCGCCTTCCTCAATCCCTGATCTCATTACTTTCTTTTATTTTCTTCATAATAATTATCACTATAGGGGATAAAACTTTCCATCTCCCCTCTTAGGTACAGCCTGTGAATAAAACTGACAAAAGGCAGCCCTGGATGGTGTGACTCAGTGGATTAAGAGCTGGACTGTGAACTGAAAGGTCACTGGTTTGATTCCCAGTCAGGTCATATGCCTGGGTTGTGAGTCAGGTCCCCAGTTGGGGGCATGCGAGAGGCAACTAACTGATGTAGCTCTTGCACATTGATGTTTTCTCCCTCTCTTTCTCCCTTTCTTCCCCTCTCTCTGAAAATAAATAAAACAGAAAAAAAATAAATACTGACAAAAGGCAGTGGGCAGGAGAAATAGCCAAGTACATTTAATTGATATTTTTAATTTCCTGTGTGGTAGGAGAAGCTATACACAAAAATAAATGAAAACTCCTAAGTGGTGGTTAGACCCAGGGGCTTATATATGATTTTAACAACAACAACAAAAAAGTGATAAATTGTGGGAAAGTGACTACACAAAGGAAAAGGGATCTGGGCTCCTAGGTCCAGTAAATTATAGGGAGGTAAATATATGGAAAGAAATAACAGTAGGTAAATGTTGTTTAAAAAGGTTTATTATGCAGTTTCAAGTCAGTATCATCTCCAGTGACAAGTCATCTCTAGTAATGAAGTCAGTATCCTGCTCTGCAAACTAGTATTGTACCTTTCTCACTTCTTAGCAGAATGAGCAAAAAAAAAAAAAAAGAAAAATTTGCCTTCACTACTGCTGAGCTAGTCCCCCTGAGTGAAGACCCTAATACTAGTTTGCTATTGTTAGGTAAGAAATTACCACAAATGTAGTACCTTAAAATAACAGAAATTTAGTACCTCACAGTTCTATAGCTACAAAGTCAATCACAGCATAGTTGGCTCTCTGCTCAGGGTATATTATGGTTGAAATTGAGGTGTTGGTGTGGCTGGGTTTTAGTCTGAAGGCTCTGAGGAGAAAATTCACTCCACAATCACTCTAATTGTTGGCAGAATTCAGTTCCTTGCAGCTGTAGGACTGGGGTACCCATTTTCTTGTTGGTTCTCAATCAGGGGCTATGCTCTGTCCTTAGAAATGGATTCACATTCTTTCTCACACCTACTTCCTCATGTCCAAGTCTGCAATAGTTCACTGAATCCTTTTCCTGTTTCAAATCTCTCCTCCGCCAGTCAGCCAGAGGATACAGTTTGTTTTTAAGGGGCTCACTTGATTAGATCAGGCCCACCTAGGATAACTTCCCTTTTGCTATGTAACATGAGCACAGGAATAATTTCTTATCATATTCGCAGATTCAACCATACTCAAAGGAAGAGGATTATATAAGGGTGAGGTTCACTGGGAGCCATCTTAGAATTCTTCCTACCATAACCAAAATTATAAAAGTGACAGAAACAGTGAATGTAATCAAGTAGAAGGTATAACGAGCTGCCAAGGTAATTTTAAAGGCACAAAGCCCTTCAGCCCCCTTATTTCTCCAAGCCTGCATACCATCCTTTTTAGAGGACAAATGTGACTCAGAGCACAGTTTAGATAGCAATACTTTCTCTGAAAATTATCCTTCCTATGGAAGCTGCCCCAAGCTCCCAAAATTCAAGAGATCCTCTCATGTTTACCTTGTCACACAGATTATCACAAAGGACTCTGATAGGCTTTTGTTGTGTACTCTACAAGATTCCAACTTACAGGTAGGACCCTGTCTTCCTCACTGCTATATCCCCACAGTGCCTGTAGATAGTAAGTTCTTAATGCATGTCTGGTTAATGGATTGTGCAAGATAATGATAAAACTGTCTTGAGATCCTTTCATGATATAGTGTTGATTGATCATGTTTGCTGGCTTCAATAATCATTATTTTTACCAATCTGCATGGCATTTATAAAACTCCATTCACATCAACCAGCATTTATCAACTGTTATATATAAAATCTAATGGGTGGATACAAAACATAATGAAAATGAAATCTCTCACAAGTAGCTTGCTCTTGGACAGGAAAGACTGACATACACACAAGTAGAATAGTGATTTAAATCTGACCCTGCCACTGTCCTAATACAAACTCTCAGATAGCCCCAGGTACACTTAGACTCAAATTCAAAATTCTCTTCCCTGGTGGGTGGCTCAGTGGACAAGTGCCAGCCTGTGAACCCAAAGGTAGCTGGTTCAATTCCAAGCCAGGGCACATAACTAGGTTGCAATCCATGTCTCCAGCCAGGTCTGTAGATGGAGGCAGGTGAAAGGCAACCATACATTGATGCGTCTCTCCCTCTCTGTTTTTCTCCTTTCCCCACTCTCTAAAAATAATAAATTAAATCTTAAAAAACAATTCAAAATCCTTATTGTAGTCTTCAAGGCCCTGTCTGGCTTGGCTTGGATTTATCCTCTGACCACACTTTATTATGGTCTAGCCATATTAGATCTTTTTGGACTCAAGATCTTTGACTTACCTGGCTGGTGGCACAATGGGTAAGGCACTGGTCTGCAAACCCAAAGGTCACTGGTTTGATTCCCCAGCCAGGGCACATAACCAGGTTGCAAGCCAGGTCTCTAGCCAACTCTGTAGCTGGAGGCAGGTGAAAGGCAGCCATACATTGATGTCTCTCACCATCTCTGCCTCTCTCCCTTCCTCACTCTCTAAAAATAATAAATAAAACTTTAAAAAAAAATCTTCGAATTAGCAGTGTGTTGGTTGAATGTTTAACAACTCCCTCTCCAGAAGAAAAATAAACAAACCTGATTTGTACCATTTGCCAATTTCATGGTGTAAATATTCTCATCATGGCCAATTTCAAACTACCAATGTAAAGTTAACAAGATAACAAAATTCCTGAAAATTTAATAATTGGCTCTTGAGAATAGTTTAAAGCCAGTTCCAGAACATCACTGCCTCAAACAATATTTCTTCTGCTCATCCCCTGTAGTGGGTTAAATTATGTCCCCTCCCAAAATTCATGCCTTCTCAGAACTTTAGAATGTGAGTTTATTTGAAAATAGGGTCTTTGCAGATCTAATTAGTTAAGAACCTTGAGATAAAAATGCTAGATTTAGGATGGGTTTGGCGCGTGGGATCTAAATCCAGTGATGAGTCCTTATAAGAAGGGAGGACACAGACACATACACACAAAGAAGAAAGTCATGTAAAGCCTGGAGCAAATATTGGGGTATGGCAACCACAAGTCAATGAACACTTGGGATACTAGAAGCTGGAAGAGGCAAGAAAGAATTCTTCCCTGGAGCCTTCAGAGGGAGCATGGCTTTGTTGCACCTTGATTTCTGGCTTCTAGCTGCCAGAAATATGAGGGGATAAAACTGTTGTTTTAAGCTACCCATCTTATGGTATTTTGTATTTTTTTGAAAATATAATAATTTTATTATTTTCCAGTAATGAAAAAGCCACAGATACGCATAAAGAAAAATTAACATAACAAGGAGAACTGGAAAAATCCACTCTTGGTGTGAGCTTTGAATACATTTCTCATGGTAGGTGGTATAATAAAGAGATTTTGAAATTCAAATATACAGCATTTGAAAGGCACAATTAACGATATTAATTTGACATATATAGAAGATTACATTCAATACTTGCAGAGAGCATATCCTTTACAAGAACTCCAGGAAAATTTGCAAAATTTGCTCACTTACTGAGCCATAAAAGCTTATGGCACTTTTTTATGGCAGCCCTAACAAATTAACTCAAACCTCAAATTTTACCCTTTTCACCCTTCAAATTTCAACTTACATATCACTTCCTCAGAGAAATTATTCTCAACTAAATCAGATCCCCCCCAACTATCTTTGTTATGCTTATCCTTTACAGCCTATATAATACTACATAATTAGATAGGTGATGATAGAGTAGATAGAAAGATAATAGCTAAATGATAGATAGATAGATAGAGATAAAAATCTTACCTAACCATATCTGTCTGTATATCCCACTTGACATATGCTCCATGAAGGTAGAGATATGATTTATCTTGTTTGCTGTTTTATTCCTAATTCTTGGCAGAGTTCCTATACTTAGTAGGTGATCTTTCTTTTCACTCTCTTGGCTCTCCTCCTACTTCACTGTCTGCTCCTTCTCAGTCTCCTTTCTGTGTCCTCTTCATCTCTCCAATGATTAGATAGTAAGAGGTTCCTCAACCTCTTCTCCATTCACAAGTATCTCCTAGGTGATTTAATCCTATCATATGGTTTTTAACAACCATCTATATGTTGAAAAATTCCAAATTTATATCTCCCCTGAACTACATATAGACTTGTATATTCAAATGTCTATTTGAAATCTCTACTTCTGTGTCTGATATAGTGTTTAATTTCTTGAGCCAGATGCAGGCTACAAGTGCAGTCACTTCAAGAAAATTTAATGAGAATTTTCCATTAGAATATGATATTTAAATTTAACCTTATTTTATTTTTTAACTTTTTTATTGTGCTTTTCCCATTACCATTTAGTCCCCTTATAACTGCACCCCCTTGGCAATCATCATACTGTTGTCCATGTCCATGGTGAAAAATAATTAACAGATCCAAAACAAAATCCCTAATCTTGTCCCACTTACCTGCTCCTTGTACCATTTCCCTCATTTTGGTATATAACAATTCCATTCTTCCAGCTGTTAAAGAGAGAAGCATTGAAGTCATCCCTAATGTCCCCATGTCTAATTTATCAACCCTGCAATCCTGCTCTACCTTTAAAATACATCCAGAATATGACCACTTCTCACTACTTCCAGAATATGCCAACAGGATCTCCTCTTCCCCTTTTGCGGGCTAACAGCCTATTCTCAATACTGCAGTCCTGTCACTCCTCAGCTCAACACTTTCTAGTGATTTTACCTCCCATGCAGAGTAAAAACTCAACTTCTTTCCATAGCCCTATCTTATCTCTTTCTGCCCCCCCCCCCCCACATTCATTCCACATCATCACCTTACTTGCTGTTCCTCAAACATGCCTTAGGGCCTTTGTACTTGTTCTTCTCAGAAATATGTGCTTAGCTCACTGCCTCCCTTGCTAAAGATTTTGCTCAAATGTCACATTCCCAGCAAGGTATTTCTCCTCCCCAACCAACCAATAAAAAATAGAAACGCAGCCCTGGCTGGTAGCACAGTGGACAAGGTGCCGGCCTGCGAACCCAAAGGTCGCAGGTTTGATTCCCCAGCCAGGGCACATAACAAGGTTGCAAACCAGGACTCCAGTCAGGTCTGTGGCTGGAGGCAGGTGAAAAGCAACCATACATTGATGTCTCTCTCCCTCTCTGCCTCACTCCCTTCCCCTCTTTCTAAAAATAATGAAATAAAATATTTAAAAAAAATAGAAACGCATCTCTTCCCAGTGCTCCCAGTTTTCTCTTCCTCTCAATACTTATTCATTTATTTCTGTCTACACCCTCAAGAATATAATCTCCATGAGACTGGAGATTTGTCTGTTTTGTTCATTCCTCTATCCCTAAGTCTTGACCAGTGTCTGGCACATAGTAGATGCTTAACAAATAAACTCAGAAAATAAATTTAAATTAAGTGCTAGA
Source organism: Noctilio leporinus (assembly GCA_004026585.1). NCBI lineage: Eukaryota > Metazoa > Chordata > Mammalia > Chiroptera > Noctilionidae > Noctilio > Noctilio leporinus. The sequence goes on along the minus strand of PVIW01015630.1, from coordinate 5,588 downwards.
AAAAAAAAGAAATTAAGTGCTAAAATAGATGTATAATGAAACAGCCTTGAGAATTTTAAAGAGGAGGGAATTTATTCTGATATCTGTGGAGAAATAGAAATCAATAATGTCTCACAAAAGAACTAATATTTCAGCCTAGTCATGGAGCATGAGTAGCATTTCAATTCTCTGAGAAAGGATAAAGGGCATTACATAATTCCTATCCTATCAAGTATTATTACTTGAAAATAAAGTTCAAAAATAAAATTTAGGACCTGGCTGGTGGCTTAGTGGCTAAGGCGCCAGCCTGCGAACCCAAAGGTTACTGGTTCGATTCCCAGCCAGGGCACATAACCAGGTTGCAAGCCAGGTCTCCAGCCAGATCCGTAGCTGGAGGCAGGTGAAAAGCAACCGTACATGGATGTCTCTCTCCCTCTCTGCCTCTCTCCCTTCCCCTCTCTCTGGAAATAATAAAATCGTTAAAAAATTAAAAAATTAAATTTAAGAGTAAAATGTATTATTTCATATTATAAACCACGACTTTTTTCTATCAATTATGAGACCAGTTGAAAATATAGAGCAAAACTTATGCTGGAACAAACTATCTCAATTAATATATCATTCTTAATAGAATCTGTTTAAGGATAAAGAGTTCACTAACTTTACTGTCAAAATAGAAACTTGTTAAAATCAGATCTGCAATGCCTCTTGAACTTCGATTGATAAGTCTGCCTTGATCTGCTTTCAGCTTATTCTAAGCCAATGCCTATAGGACAAATAGCTTTTGAGTTGAATAGTAATATCTTATAATAAAATTAGATTTACTTAACAAATTCAAGAATGTTTATAAACATACCTATTTTTACTAGAATTTCTTCATCTAACACTATAAAAATCACACAAAAGTGACCCAGTTTTGCATGTGCTTCATGTGATATAACATGTAAATAAAGCAGGAAGTGTAATATCAGCATTTCTTTGCGATATTACTATTTGTGAGAAAAGGAGTAAAATTTAAGACTGAATAAGTCTGAAATAGAATCCACTGGGTAAGTGTATCACCTCAAATTTGAACACTGTTTGGGTGGCCAAAGGTAAAGTAAAGGTAACCTTGCTCAGAAAACAAAGCCCTGTAATCTGATATTCTGATTTTGGTTTTGCCCCATATTAGCTTGGGCAAGTCACTAAGTCTCATTTGATATTTACCAAGTCAATTCCTGCTCTGTGTTCTATCTGTAGGAGGTAATGCATTTGGAATTAAATCAAGCAGGCATTAAGGAAGCTTAAATGTTTTGAAATGCTGGTGCAGAAAATCATACACTTTCCCAAGGTAATCTGAGATTCAAGGGGAAGTTATTTTAATTGGTACAGATTCTGATTTTGATGTGCCTATGGCCTTACACCAGAGATTATTGTTTCCCCTTCTAAATTCTTCTCACAATGAAGCATGGAATGTTACTATTAATCATCAAGTTTTAAAATATTCAATTCACAAACCAGGTAAGTCAGTTCTGAATTTGAGAATCCCTATCAGATCCAAATAAATTAAATGATACCAGCCTACACTCAATGAAGTCCAAGTAAAATTATGACCTTTTCTAGTTTTTCTCCTAGTTTACTCTCATGTGGCAGGAGAAGAAAGAAAGGAAAAAAAGCTTCATCTCACGCCCCTACAAATTCCTTCTTAACTGGTGTTTAATCATGGATGGTGGGTTATACAGTTTGACACTTACTGCTTGGCTTTTGGTTTGCTCAGAGGACAGCACATGTAGCAGCCTGAAACCTGACCTCAGATACTGGTCTCTATGTGACCCCATGAACCTTGCCTGGGACAATCTGGTCATACACATTCATGAATCATGTGGCTATCACTTTCCCCTGTCATAGCTGATTAACCTCAGGGAATTACCATGGGAACCCATCAAGCACTAACGAGATCCAATGTAGATACTACATTGTATATCCAATGTATATCTACCCAACCTGAGTTTCCTGAGAAGTGCTTCTCTTTTCTTTCCTGGCCTCTGTCTCAGTGAGGGAACTTTGTGTGGCCCCATACACCCCAAGACTTACACATCTGTAATGAATTCTAAACCCAGAAGACTTACTTCCTACCTTTCCCAATGTTTGGATTTGAACTGGTATTTTTGAAACCTAGAGGTTTCCTCATTATTATATTAGCTTAGGAATTCTAAATATTTTAGCTGAGAGGTATTGCAGGGGTAGCTTTAGCACAGAGAAAATTTCTTTCCTGGATGTCAGTGAGCACAGAGTCATGTTAGTGGCTTCAGTGTGCTGAGGCCTCATTCTGGAAAGTTTTGTGGTGCTTCTGGAGAGCTGCTAGTGTTAAAGAACATCCCAAAGACTTACAATTCACTGACAAATTCTCTGGGTGTAGAAATACTCAGCAAACTTGCAGTCCTTTGTTGTTACAGTTAAGAATATGCTTGGAAAAGCACATCATTCAACTTTCAAACAAAATGATGTAGGCTCTGAATACTCCCATGACATTGTGTCTCAAAAAAGAATGCCTTCCACATACATCTTCAGGGGTTCCATTTTAAGTACTTCTTGTAAACCAGTAAGAACTGCACATATCAGATATTAGAAAAAATTACATGCGAAAAGTTCCTTTAAAATGAACTCCTAAGAAAATCAATCTGAGATTCTTGAAAAAAAATCACTGCCATCATTCCAACCAGAGATTGCTGAGAAGGCAAGATCAGGCTTAGGAGGAAATCCAACCAATTTCAGGAACAAAACACAATCATCAATATCAGTAGCACAGGTATTTGCTTAAGCTCACTGGCCTCAGTTAGCATAGCTGTTACTGAGAATTAAATGCCCACAACAAATACTCAGTGGCAACTTTTTCAGCAAGTGGGATCAAATAAGATCCTTCTGGACTGAGCTACCATTCTCATACTCAAGACAACTCTAAAAGACTCTGCCAGAAGGCCAGGCCATTGCTGAATTCATAGACTTTCAATGCTACCTAGATTGACAAGGCTTTTTGGAAACCAGAAAAACAAAAGCCAAATCAGAAGGAGAGTTCTTTGTTTCTAGACAATGTGCAACTACTGTAGGTCACCAGGGATGGCAGATGGTGAAGGGCTGTGAAGTTCTCTGTTCACATAGAAGACAGCAAACAAAACCATTTTTCTTCCCCCATGATGAAGATTAAAGAACAATAATTTTCAATCACTCTTAAAATGCCAGTGAAAATATAGTAATGGCAGTTCATAGGTGAGGGTGAGGTTTGAGGTGAGGAAAAGAAGATATGAATACAGATAGCAGAACAAGTAAACAAAGAAGCATTACTTATTCCAGAAACTTTTCACATTCGTTGTTTCTTAACTCCAAAGCTAAGCATGTGAGAATTCATTTAAAAGTAGAGAACAACCTATTCCCCACCTGATCATAAATTCCAGGAAATGCCAAGCGCTTTGATTATTATGGCCCATATGCCATGAATTCATTAAAACGCAGACCTGTTTAAGTTACAGGAAGCACCACTTTGTGGAATGAGCACCAGAGTGTGTCCTGGCTTGACTGTTTGCTTTTAAGTGATGCTATGCAATTTGCTTAGGTCTTTTTCTGTTTTCTAACTCTACAACTGGGAAAAGGAAATGGAGTGGGGGCAAGAAAGGAAGGAAAGAAATTCTACATTTCTTCTGCTTATCATTCAGAGATGCAGTGAGAATTGACCAACAGCACCCTTAGAACATTTGAGAGGCTTCTGAAAGCCCAATGTGGAGCACTTCCCAGAGTTGCATGCCTCAAGTTTGGCCTATCTCCACATGGGACTCTATGGTGCCTGGGATGTTGAGAGGTTCATATTACAAATGTTCTCCTTCAGTAAGTCCCACTTATGAATTTTTCAAGAAGGATCTTTTTAAAGAATGTCAAGACATTTTAATTGGGGAAAGGAAGCTAAAGGAAACATCCCTTTCAGTAACAAACTGATTGATTCATTTAATCATTCCACAGACATGTACAGAGAAGCTCCAGTGTGCCATAAACTCTGCTACACTCTGGGAATGTAAAGCCAGATGAGGCAGGGCTCTGGCCTCAGGGTGCTTATGGTCTCATAGGAGAGGAAGACAATTGAGCCTGTGAACTAGTACTCTGCTAAGGTTAAGACTGGTGCTAGGAGAGTACTTTGAGGTCATATCTAAACTACACTGGGGTTTCCAGAAAAGAGTGTGTCCTGAGCTGGACTATAAAGACACATAGGAATTAGATTGAAAAGAAGGAAAGGGTATTCCAGGCAGAAGAAGTAGCACTTGTAAGAACAGGCATGAACTAGCTTTCCTACAACAGAGAGAAAGACTGAGTGAGGTATGTGTAAGGAGCACCTAAAGAACGGTAGATACTGAGCAAATCGGTGAAACAAATAGTGTAGATCCAGTGAAAGGACTAAAGAACTTATGATGGTGCTGGCTTAAGTGCCTCACCTCATCCATGAGGACTTGGAATTTATGGCTGGTAGGGGAAACAGACTGGATTATTGAAGTGGTACACACAGGACCCCAACCTTGACTCTGCCACCCTCATCTTCCACCCTCAGACTTCCAACTATAGTTCATGTACTGACACCACATAAAGAGAAAGTTAGAGTGTCAGAATAGCTTTTTTCAGAATAACTGATTTTACATGGTGCCTTGAGAACGCAGGGACCAGATCATATCTAGATTCATGTCTGTAGAATTGTAGAAAATCTGCTATTCAGTGTGAAGAACTTTAAGATGTAGCTCTCTCTGGATGCAGTGGTCTGAGAGCTTAGAGATTATGTTTTGGTGAGTTAGACCAGCTATCTTCTAAAAACCCTACTGACAACCAACATTTACAGAGCTCTTACAAGATGCCAGACAACAAACAAAGAAACAAAAAACAAAGTCTTGCCCAATCTCTACAACCTCTAATTAACATGTGATGTTTCTGTTGTTCATATTTTAATATTGATCATTCCCCCTTAATGTGGGAGTCTGGAAGACATGAGTCAAAGAGAATCATATATAAAATCTCCACTTATCACAGTTTTAGGGGAGAAAGCTAGAAAAGACAGGTGTTTGCTGCCCCCATGTGGCTATAGTTCATTTATTGCTTTGAGCAATCAGAGGAAAATACATTTCATACACTAATATCAGTAGAAGTATACAATTAAGAATTAAAAAAAAAAAAAACAAGGAGAGTTTAAGAAGACTCTGAGACATCTCCAAAATTGCTACCATCCAAATCATGGGGGTTCCAGAAGAAGAAGAGGAAAAGCAAGAGATTAAAAATCTATTTGGGAGACGGCAACATTGAACTCCACAAATATCCTATCACAGAAGGGTGCTCAACTAAGGCAAGGAAGCAAACCAGGTTAACCCAAGGAAAGAACAAAAATAAATAAATAAAGAGCAAACAAGAATAGACACCCAAAATGGGGAAAAAAAGAATCAGTCCATCACCAAAAGGAAAGGAAGAATCCCCAGAAAGAACACAAAATGAAACAGAGGCACCTGGAATATCAGATCAGGAATTCAAAAGAATGATGATAGAGAAGCTCAGTGAGCTCAGCCACATCAAAGAAAACTGTAAACAACTCCAGGAGAACTACAAAC